>JARWCS010366225.1:0-10438 GCA_034783895.1 Geukensia demissa | reverse complement strand
TCTTCATGTAGCAGAATATCAAAAACATACTCCTGATTTCAAGAGTTATCTCCCTTAACCTAGATCTACTCCCTTAAGTCTTTAATAAAAAAAATGTAGAAAAAGGACATGTGTTAAACTATGTTCTCTTTTAATTTTATGAAATTGTCTATCAATATAAAAGAATAAATTATCAATATTTCAACTAACGGCTAGGAAAACGGAATAGTTTTAAATATTGTCCTCTTATAAAATCCAGCGATACAATATTAATAAATACAGAATAAAACATATTATATATGATGTTTCTTATGAAATATAAAAAAATAAAACACACATATTAAGAAATACAGAATAACAATTATAAAATGTATGATGTTTCCAATGAAATTACATTATCGTTTTTTGTGGTGTGCAGAGAAACAGATCTGAAAGTAAACTGTGAATATTTTGTGTATATACCCTGCCCCTTGCTATTTTTGATTATTTTAAACTCAAAAGTCCTAAGGATCCAATAAAAAAGGATAAAAATTAAATCAAAAATTTGGACAAAGCCTCTTAATGAATAATAGGAAAGTTTTTATTTTTTTTTGTGCTAAAAAAATACTACTCTCTCAGTGCAATTCCTTGCAGTAATGGCTTGCATTTCCAAGAATTTATACTATTCTAAGATAATGGTATAATTAGTCGATGTATTTTCATAAACTGGGATATAGTTATATAATGTGACTGCTGAAACTATAAAGATGTTTTACACTTTGCCATACTGTCTAAAATTCCTTCGTTTGAAAGCGTTTTTTAGACAGTTTATCTAAAAATGATGTAAGTTAATCCCTTTTGTTTCTCTAGACTGATATTTTTAGTTTTGTGTTGAGAATGCTTTTAATTTGGTTTATTTACGATACCATAAACTGTGCTTTAAATGTCGAAATAATATATATTTTCTTTTTAACGTTTGATCATCGGCAGATATTCTTTCGTCTTACATTCAGGAATTAATTTCAGTGTGAAAAAATGTTTTTATTCATAAATCAAAATTGACTTTGATTACCCTTAGTTTTATCTTTATCTATAATATACCGTGTTGATTACTACAAAACCATTTATCAACAGAAATTTTAAAGACAAATCTGAGTAAGTAATTTTCTCTTTTTATGTTATAATTTAGTTTTTTGTGTCCTTTATGCTTTATAATATTTTAAGAAGGGACATCCTTACTTTTCATTATACTTTTCTCATTCTTAAAACTTTTCACCGATGTATTACTTTATTCGTATCATGCAGAAGGAAACGAGAGAAAGGTTGTATGATCTTTTAAGCTTTAGTCTTGCTATAAAGATGAACTTTCAATTAATATAATTAGAAATAATTTTGTGACAAATCAATACATGCATCATTGAAATTAAAAAAACTACAGGACTTTTATTCCACTTGAAACTGACAATAATATTTAAAACAGCAGCTTTACGACGGTTCATTATACATTTATTTCCCTTGTAGAATTGAAATATGAAAATTAATGATTTATTCCACTATGTCTAATTTCTGACAAAAGAAACAGAAAATTTTCTCATTATTTAAAACATGAACCTTTTCTATCAATTGCGCAACGTTTGATAATGACGTCAGAGGGGAATATGATTAATGGACACGATGTTTTGTTCAACGTCATTGTTTCTCAATACTAATACAGTGGAATAATACGTTAATTTTATGAAATTTCTGTTCATACAAAGGAGTATTCTAGCCACAACTGCCTATAAAATATATATCTTACAGTTGATATCATAGCCAAGGGTTTGTGATCATAACGGACTTTCATTAAATGAGGAATGTTGAGGACAATGATAACTAGTGAAAAGTGTTAAGTCACCAAGAACGAACATGTAGCTGTTATATTTTGACGATTTTGTCCAGCATCGTCCCATCATCGTTCTGTTTGTAAATTTTCGCACAGGAGGACTGTCCGTTTCCATCTGATGTTTGCACCTAAAAATAAGACCTTACTACCTTCGTCACACAATGTAATAGAGTTGTTTGACGCTTTTGAATTCTTTGCACATGATCTTTTTCTTATATGAACGTTATTTCATGTTGAAAAGGATTTGCAGATTGAAGATACGACGCTACTAAATCTAAAAATAATTTCATAGAACATTTTGTAAATCATTTACCGAACGTGCGACTATTTAAACAGCAACAACCACTAGACTGCAATTTCATGGATTGGGACAGACACATTAAGTATGTGGCGGGGTTAAACTACTTTGTGAGCACTCAACCCTCCCTTAACCTGTGATAGTGGTGTGACAAATCGCAATAAAGACAAACAATAAACATCATTTGAAATGAATTAACGACTTAAATCGATACTTAAAACCATCAACAAATATGATTACAAGTAATACATGATACAACTAAAGTATCGACTTCGAAACAATACTTGCAGTTGTTGTTATTAAACCCAAAAGCAACCGATCAGGACACCAAGTTTTCATTCACTACGGGATCAACGAAAAAACGTCAATCGGATCTAGTGTTAAGATATCATAATAAGTCAAAAAAAAACATGGGATTATACAATTGCCAATTTAAAAGTATATAGACAGAATGTAGAAAATGTTATAATAGATATAAACTGTTTAGTTCATTTCTTTGATGAAACGCAATAAAAACCGAAGGGCCAGACAAAAGAGGAAAGTCAACAGACACGGCAATCTTCAGAACACAAACAACCTTAAACGTTATGTTCATAAATAGCCCAAAACAAACAAACAACTATGAATAATGTGGAACCCACCAAAAATAAACCCGGGTTGAAATCAGGTGGTCTAGAAGTGTAAGCAGTTCCTGCCTTTTTAAAGACATTACCGCATTGTCCATGTTCATTTTTCAATCCGGTATTAGTCATTTCAGGGTAAAGTGGAAGCTTTCATAGAATCAAAGCGGAGAAACCTTATAACCTGTTTTGATTTTTCTGCAACTTCATAGTAAAAGATCTGTCTTCATCTGTGAAACAGATTTTCCTTGCACGATTGTGGTGTCGAGCTTAAAATTTCTGGAATTATACAGGCATTGAAAAATGAAGTAATCATATCCAAACATACAAAAATTGACAAATCCAGCGAGAAGGATATCTATATCAAGATTTTTGATACATGTTGGACAATAACGTTGTTTCAGAAAACGCATTTTCCTCATGTGAATTGCACGAGACGCACTTAATGCACGTGTGATTTTTAATTTAGGAATCGGTCTTGATGTGAATATCAGTCGGATCGTCATACCGGTTAAATGTATCAATGGTAATCCAAACGCAAATATTTACTGATTTTTTTTTCACAAATAAGCGTACAATTAAGATTACAGACAAATTCCCTTTAATTACTTAAACAAAGACACATTCTGTTAAATTTTTTGTTCTTTTTTATCTTTATGTATGGTTGTTTCCTGCAATATGCATAATAACTACAATTTGAAGTTGAATTACGATGTATTTGACTAAGATGTATCCTGTTTGTTTCTTTCATGAAAAATAACGATTTATGTTCTTATTAGGATTGAAGAATATCTGTTTAACTTGTACAAATACATTTATGTTTAAAGGGTGTGAAATGGAAAGAGTGATTTTAACAACAATAGTTTTTTTGTACTTGGGACACATATTTTCAAATGGCATAAATGACAGTCTCGGTTGTGTAATGGTTATCGTGCTCGCCTCGAGTGCGGGAGGTCGTGGGTTCGATCCCCGGCCAGGTCAAACCTAAGACATTAAAATTGGTATTTGCTGCTTCTCCGCTAGGCACGCAGCATAAAGGAGTAAGAGCAAAGACTGGTCGGCCAGGAGTCAGAATAATGTGTTTGGGTAAAGTTGCATGTCGTCCTGCGGACTATTGCTTTCATTAGCTAGCACGTTAAAGATCCGGCTCAGCTTGTCGGTCTAGTACAAAGCAGGATTCTTTCATCATCATTAATTAATATGCTTTCCTCTTGAATATGCATGAAATATTTGCCGCTGGACGTAAAGCAACATTTAATCAGTCAATCAATCAATCAAATGGCACAATAACGAGAGCACTTTACAATCCAGTGACATGATTACAATTTCCTGAGACCGAAAGCAAAAACTAGAATGTGACAAGGAGAATATGCAAATAAGATTTCATAGATATCCGAGTTACAGGGAAATAACTAGCATTCAACTTGATCTTCTGGTAAATTTGATATATGTTAGGCGCTCCAAACCTAAATCACTGATGCCAAACAGATAGAGGATCGAACAGAGATTAAAAAGAGTGGCTTTGACAAGCCTAGCAGGGCAGACAGAATCTTCGTGTTAAAAACTAAATAAATATTCACAGTTTATGATATAGTAAAGTAAAAGAATTTTAATTGGTTTGATAAAAAACAAAAGGAGGTGAGCGCGATTATTTCATTTGTCTAATAGATCGTTACTCGTTTAAAACTATTATGTTTTTGTATTTCTTTCTGTGTGTATCTGTTGACAGTTCGTCAAAGTCTTTGATAACGCCGATGTACATTTGTGATTACATCCCGATAATACATTGATTGTGATAAAATTATTTAAAAGTATGATCCTTAAAATAATATTTTATCAAATATCTATAACTCCTCCGAAAAGACACATTCAACAAGCGGCAATGGGGTTTGCTGAAGAAAATACTGTTCTACAAAAGTGCCTCCATATTTATTCTGCAATAATGTCATTGATTTTACAGAAACGAGACTGAAGACGTTACTCATCGATTCTTGCAACAGACGAAAATTAATAGAAAAAAACCTCAAAGTTCATTAAAAAGCACTGCGTTGTCGAAACGAAAAAATAAATCAAGTAAAATCAAAATAGTATTTTGGTAGTCCGTAAACTATGTCCCCCTCCCTGGACATAATCAGATATGATTTTTTTGTATTAGGGGCTACATTAAGGATATATGCCAGTCAAAAGTTAAGAACAACCTTCAGATTTTAGTTTTGCAAGAAAAGTATGTTTTCAAGAGCTCTGACAACGCCAGGACGGAGGAATTACCTACTTTGGTATCATTAAAAAAAACTGCAGTCACATAAGCATTTTTATAGAAATAACACTGTCTCCTTCTTGTTGTGGTCATAACTAAAACCCCAAACCATTAAAAATAAACAGAGAGTATGAAATATGCTTTAATTTTGTTTTTGTCAATGTTTACCACTTTCCCAGCAGTTTTGCATTTACATCTTTTGAATGATAAATTACACCGTGATAAGTCAAAAGAGTTTAAGAAATCTTTTAAGTAGCTAAAATTAAGAAAAAGAAAAATATGGGAGTTTTGAAATTTCAGATTTCTCCCAATTTAACGGCAAGAAGCTAAAAACATACTGTTATAATATTTGATTGAGTTTGTTACTACAATAATTTTATTTATTTTCGAAAAAAAAATAATGATAATAAAACCATTAACTTGTATCTAGCACAAATATTGTATATATTAAATGGGGACAAAGCATTGCACAGGGGTTATAAATATTGCAATTATTTATAAATTGACAGAATCAACGCTGTATTCCTTAAATCTAACAATTGTAATGCAAGAAAATCTCCACTCATCGAAGTAAGGTCGGACTACGGAAAACCAGAGATTTGGAAAAACTTATTCATGATGGCGGCATATAGAATAAGGAGGGATGATTTCATTTAGATTGGAGGTAAATAACACGACAATAGCAAGACGTTCGTTGAGTTCCATGTTAATATTATTAAAACCAAGACAATAGGCAGGCTAATGTGATTGATTGTTAAATAGATTTTTTGGATGTGAAAATTTTTATATAGTTTTTGATAATGTAAGCGACATTTTTGAGCACCGCCACCTAACAATTCACTCATTAGATGGGTATTCGTTTTAGTCAAGAATTTAGGATAAGTTGGACCAAGGAAACAAAGTTGTAAATTTATTAATTATCAATTAAAAGTTATTAACAATGAAGTGATTTCTTCGTTTGTGAGGGATCATTGCATATGTGCTCGCGATCCGCCACATTTATTTCAAAAAATGTTTATCTTTCAGTCCGCGACCGCCTCGGTGGTGTTATGATTAGCGTGCTCGCCTCGAATGCGGAAGGTCATGGGTTAGACCCCTGTCGCGACAAACCAAAGACATTAAATTTGGTATTTGCTGATTCTCCGCTAAGCACGCTTCATTTAGTAGTGAGAGCAAAGTCTGGTCGGTTTATTGCAAAAAAAAATCAGAATTTTTTATCTTTGCAAAATTTTTATAGGTTTTATAGACTGAATAGATTTATAACTTGATAATACGTGATTAGAAATAGGAAGAAGAAATAAAAAGAGGATGCTTTGGGATTTTTTAATTGCCAAGTTTGTTTCTGATATTTCAGGATTTTACTCTGAATTTAAACTTAGCAAGCGTTATTAGACATTTGGCGAATAAGAAAACATATTTTGGACTCCTAGTTTACACGGCAGATTGAACTAAATTTATAGAAGATAGGTTTGAATTTAAAACTTATTTGAATTTGTTTTTGAATGTAAAATAAAGAATCCTTTCACAATATTTGTGTCACTTCGCTCGGCGCCATATTTCAATATTTAACTCGAAATAATTTGAGTAGGATAAAAAAGTAAAGTGACAGAGAGTTGTCTCCGAGTTAGCCCTTTTAAAATGAAAAAAGTAGATAAGAACATTTTTGTCCTTATTTTTCCACACTCGCCTTCGTTCTGCCGTTCTATATTTTAGCAACAATTTAAAATGTAGCACAATGATTTGTTAAGGTCAGTTTTATTATATGAGGGAATCCAACCTTTTCCGACTCTAATGTCAATAACGTAATGTTCTGTGGGGCAAAAACCTAAAATTTGCCGATTTTTTTGCCATTATTGGTCTATCTGACAGATGTTTGCATGGAAACCTTGACGTTCTTACAAACCTCGTGATATTCCGATAAATTTATAATTTGAAGGGGAGAGTAGGGAAGTAGTTGGAACGCATTGCGTCCGATACAATTTATTTGTAATTTGTCATTTTGTTTCGCCTCGGGCATTTCTTTTATCTTTCTACCATCATTAAATACATGAACCGTACCCTTCACTAAAACATATAGAAAATAACATAATTACTAAAAGAGTATAATATCACGGAAGTTCTTCTACTGTTGCAGTTTGATATGGACGAAAGGGATGAAACTTATATTTATATAAACATATTAAATTAGTTAGGCATCGATGACTAGCAGTAACAGAGATTTAGTTTTTTCAAATGTTGATTGCTGTAGGTTTCAGTTACTTAATATCGAGTAGCTAATTTAGGAATTAGGAAATAAACCAGAAGCAGTACTGTGTCCAGCACAAACGAGAAACTGCTTTTACACAGAAAAAGCAAGCATGCGATAAAGATAATAATTTGGTCTTTTGAAGGAGTAGTACTAGTGAGGGAGGATTACTCTATATAATACAAACATCAACATTTAGCGACAGATACTTTATACTTTCAGAGAACCTGCACACCCTATCTCTTTACCCCGGCTTCTGTCATGGTGGTCTAGTATTCGTAAATTGCACCCAACTAACGGACGCCTATTAAATGGGGTTATTTCATCTGGGGGATTTAACCGTTAACTGTATTATTGAGTGTTTATATCCCTCTGATTTCAGAAAAATCAGTTGACTGTTAACCAGCTATGAACTCTTAAGTGTTTCCCTCCTCAAAAAGAGGGCAAAAGAACATTAGATGGTACAATTAATGAAGTTAATGAATTAAATTATTATAGTATATCCTAATTACCGTCTCCCTGCTGAATGAAGTTTAGTGTGTCACACCACCATTCTTCAGCATTCCGCAGATATCGCAAAATGGTAATAATAAACGAGGGTGCATTATCCATGAGACTATTTTTATATCTGATCAATTATCGTCATAGATCCTCATTAAAGCACGGAATAATATTCAGTTTGGTCGATGACAATAACCAGTCTCATAATGAAAACGGTCACGTAATATCTGCTATGCATATTATCCAGATTGAACGTAACCAATTAAGCAATTAAAAGGAATAGATTTGCACAACTGTCACACACATTTATTTGAAAATCCCCTCAACC
This sequence comes from Geukensia demissa, assembly GCA_034783895.1. Classification (NCBI taxonomy): domain Eukaryota; kingdom Metazoa; phylum Mollusca; class Bivalvia; order Mytilida; family Mytilidae; genus Geukensia; species Geukensia demissa. The sequence continues at coordinate 2,349 of JARWCS010366225.1, read as the reverse complement.
GTGTTCATTGCAGATATTTGCAGTGATTTGTTGAATATAATCTATTTCCTATGTGAACTGGAAACCCCATATTATTTAATTCAAAATAATACTTGTTTGTGATACTGTTCTGACGTCTTTTTTCATGGAATGTCAAAAATCTCAATTTCAGATATTAAGATAATCAAATCAGAGAGATGATTTAGGAAAATCTACCTTATCCATGACCAGATTAAACCTGAGTAAGTCGCACTCAATGCACTTGGAACGGGTTAATCAGAATAAACGTGCTTTCTTTGTGAAAGTCATGTGAAGTCATCCTCAATCGGCAATTTACTCCGTCTTCTCGGAAAAGAAGTTTTGTCTCTTTGACTTGTACCCATTTTTTCTGCATTTAAATGGCTATTATTCCAGGTAATGAGACATGTAGTGGACTTTCGGTAAATTTCATATGTCAAATTTACGTAAATTATAAAGGTTATACTGTTAATAATAAAATATGAGTAAGAAGAAGCGACAGGAAATCGAAGGGTTAGGCAAACGGGGACAAATTGTTAGACATGGCAACCTTGTGAATTCAGACCATTTTTTTTCTTTTAATTATATAACAACACCAATCTACAAGGTCAAAATCTGTTATATTTTCTGATTGTTCCTAATGGATGATTGTTTCCTGCAATATTGATGATTACTGCAATTTTCCATTGAAATACGATGCATTTGACTAAAATGTATCCTGTTTGTTTCTAACAGGAAAACAGCACTTTATGTTCCAATTAAGAATGAAAAAGCTCTTTTTAACTTGGATAAATGGATGTATTTTTATTTAAAAGCTTTATACATTGTGACGTGTAAAAAGTTATTGCAACAACAATAAGTTGTATGTGCTGGAAAAAATGGTCAGTGGGCATGGCGGGCATTAAAGTAACATCAAAAATTCAGAGTTATATAATTTGATGACATTAAAACAAAAGACAAAAAATTTTTGTAAAAATCTGACAAAGATGAATGCAAACAACATTTTACGGTTCTCCGATTTTCAAGGAATTCGAATATACCAAAGGAGCAGACAGAAATCTGTAAGTCGAAAGACGGACAAAACCATGGTCAACAAAATGAAACTAAAGACAACCATAGATCACACAATACTACACTGAAAACCAAAGCTGGAGTAACACGAACCCTACAAAAACCATGGTGAGTTCAGGTGATCTGGAAGGGTAAGCAACTCGTGCTTCACTAGTGGCACCCGTCATGTTACTCAGTAGAAAAAGCCGGTGTATAGCTACAATCGATATTAGTCACAATCGGTATAGGAACGGATTTGTATTCACGACAGTGGGAAGATATACATTAGCAATTGTGTAAAGTAAAGTTTTGACCTTAATCCGATCTTACTGTCGATTTCTAGGTGTAAGTCTAGGCATGAAGCAGTTTCTAGGTGTAATTCTTGGTATGAAGCAGACCTTTCTGTTTTTGTAGTTTCTTTGAATTCAAGTTCAATGCGGTCAACATAGTCAACAAGGCAGAAGTTTTGCATTTAAATTTAAATTTCTTTCGAATCTCGTTGTAGCAGCGCAATAGAAAGTTTGGACAAGTTGCTGCAGGAACCATTCACTTATAACTGAGCCAGTATATGAACACACATACGATAGACTGACTGACCTGAAACACAAGATCAAAGCAACATCATGATGCAATATCACATTATTTGACTAGTCAACCTATTCTATGATTATACGGATGTGAAGATTGGTCCAAAAAAAAAAAAAAAAAAAAAACTCGAACTCTAATTGAATAGATTAGATAAAATTGATAAAATCTGTCAAAAATTAATTTAAATATTTAAATTATAATATGTTAAATTACAAAATGTCATTTAGTGATACCAGGTTATTTGTCGATTAACTGATCCACTTGATTTTATCATTTTTGTATGAAAGCAATTCTTTTCCTAGCCATGGAGAAGAAATATGAATTTCATATTCAACCTCTCAGTTGGGTTTTCCGCATTATTCATGTTATTAAAGATTAAAGATTACGCGGACCTACCAATATCAGCTTTGATATTACATACAATAAAATCATTTAAAAGTTTTGTTTCAAATCAATTAATTTAGCTCATTTCACTTTATAATTGTAGAAATCATACATAGTAACATTTAACCATTTAATTCAGAAAGGTCGCACTGTAATCAAAACGCATGTAATAATGTTTTACTTTTAACGCGTAACCTACAAAATGTTGGTCGTTTCTTTTCGATACTCTTTCCTTCTTAAACAAAAAAGGAGAAAATAATAATGATCATGATAATGACTGTGAAGATCCTAATACCTAATTTAATATGGTATGAATTATAAATCAACTAC
>JARWCS010366203.1:0-10439 GCA_034783895.1 Geukensia demissa | reverse complement strand
ACGGTTTCTTAAATTGTGAAAAACTGATTTCTCGATAAAACTTTTTTCGGCATTCTGAAGTTGCCAAATTATCCCTCTTTTTGTTTTAAGAATTAACCAATCATACGACTTGCTAATTCACCCAAATTTCAACCGAATGTTTAGCCTGTACACTAATACATAGAAGTGTCTTGGTATAAATTTAATGTACATATTCTATTTCCATTTTTATATAGGTGTAAAATGAAAATTATTATTAGAAAAAATATAGGGTGGCGCTTAATTTTTGTCGGACTGTTTATATATATATAATAAAATAAAACTTCACTAGCTCGCTCGCTAATATTTCAAATGGTCCGAAGAACCAGGAATTAATTTTCCGCTGTCTCATGATTTTAATGTAAAATTCATTGTTTATATGATTATGCAAGACATTAAATTATCTAATTAGGATTAAATAAAAAGGCCAAGAGTATTTTAGCATTAACCAAAATTTATTACATGATGTGCACCATATATGAAAGTGAAATGATACAGGTTATATGAACGGGAGTTACTGAACTCATACAGAGCAGATGAAATTTACAAATCTAGAGTGTGACCAAAAGGCCTTCAACTAGGTTGGAATACGTACCAACCCTTATGTCTGTTTTTTATTTGATTCGGGTTTAACGCCAATTTTAACAATGTTTCAGTCATATCGCGACGGCCAGTTTTACTGCTAGAGGGGGCCGGAGTACCCGGAGAGAACCACCGACCTTGGGCAGGTGACTAATTATTACAAACGTTATCACGTGAGATCCGAGTCCACACTTTGTGAAAAGCTCTAAATCACCCAAATGAAAAGCGTTTATACGTAAAATAATAACTGATCCTACCTGAATATTATCAAAATGTACATATGACAAGCATATTACACAAAGACAAACTTATGACCACAACTGTTGACTTGGCACATGAGACATGTGTTGGAGTTACACTAGTTTAGTGGGATCTCAACCATCCTCCAAGGAGTGGTTATAGAAAAAAAAATAAAAGACAACAAAAGCAGTAATAGACGAACGATAAAAATCTAACAGATATTCACCGAATCCGACTAGAGAGTACCGGAATTACAATAAAAAAGCTAATCAAAATCTATGAAAAGGATACCTCACCTATATGCTCGCAAATAATGAAAACTAGATCAGGGTGTGATACCTGTAGATTAGACACCAAGTCTTTCAATTCAAAACAAATAGTATGTGTTTTCTCAACATCTACATTATCATAAATATTTGAAATTGTAGGTAAAATATTTGAGTTAATTACTTGTTAAGAAAATCAAAATTTGATCGTGTATAATGGATGGTAAAGTGTAGTTTTCAACAGAAATTCACTGAATTGTTGTTCACGCAGTACGTGATTGTGGACACTGTGCTACGCGATTTTTGTTACATTTCTACACATGCTACGAATTATTTCTGTGACATATGCTAGTGATGCGATTACATCGTAGCAAAATTGACCAATGATCTTCATCTAAACACATTAAACTGGGTCAGCAACCCATATATATGTATGTTTTAAGACAATTCGTTGTTTTATTCCGATATTTTTAATAAAATTTGACAGTAATTCTCTTCATGAAAGGTAAACATTGAAGTCATAGTAAGAGATGCACATTTAATGCCGGAGTTACATACTGACATTGTACCGAAATTTACCTGCATCCCTTTAAAAGAGTAACTTTTTCTTTTATTGGGGTGGGCTTAGAAATAGCTTTGGGTCCTGTCTTTTTCATAACAATTTTTACCCTGTCTTTAATGCGCTTGAGCGCTTAGATTTTTCAATATGCAACTTTATTCAAAGGAATTCGAAGATACCTAAGGGGCAGGAAGAAATCGTTAAATCGTTAAAATTCACACTTTGTATATAGTGGACAAGATGAATGCAGTGCCGAATTGATTAATATCTGTGTAAGGAAGCGGTAAAGTTTATTAATATCTGTACCAACAGAACAAGCTGCAATGTTCTGACTTCATGGTCGAACCTGTACCCTTTGTAGATAAGTTTGTTTAAAGGGAAAGTGAGATTCAATCGATCATAGTCGAATCATTTTTAGGATGTAATATCCCTTGTCGTATACAATTCTACGTTTGAAACCGTATTAAAATTTTGTAAGGTTACAAAATATTGTAAAAGTCTTGAGAAGCTTGTGATTTTTGTATCACAGCTGCAAAAGTTTACCAGTAAGATGAAGGTTGCGATCTTAAAGTCAGTTTTAAAAGTTTTAGTGAATAAACAATCGCGTTTAATTTTTAAATCCAATTTTTAAAAAGGGAGTTCGGTCATTACAGGTATTAGATTTATTTAAAGTATGTTCTTTTTTATAAATTTCTTTGAAAAATTTTTAAAACTCTGGATTATTTAACGCTTAAACATCATCCAGAATATCTAAAAGTATTATTATACTTGTCCACTAAATCCAAATTTCAAGAGTCCTTTTGATTATTCGCCTTAAATTGTGATTCCTAACAATATTAAAAAATCTGCAATAAAAGAAGCACAGTTTGTGCCAATTGGTATGCCAACTATCTGCTGATAAATCTTATCAAAAAGGAATTCGACCGCTGTAATCATGTCAGATGGTGTCCAGCAATTGTATCTATAAATAAGAGTTTTTAGCTAAAAAAGCAGTTAACCTAATTACATTTTAAAGACCCCAACTTTTTTATGTATCGACATGGCATTGATCAGCCAATCAACATCTAGATTTTTGTTAAAAAATTTATTCTTGGCTCTACTTTAAATAGAAGGGCATGGTTTTTTCACGTTTAATTGTAATCGGGCAAAATTTAAAAAAATTAAATTTTACATCTGATCGTGAAGAGTCCTTTATTTATGAATAAGTAAAACATTTTTCAATTCGTGAAAAAAATGAGATTCTATATGGCGATTATGCGAATACAAGGTATAGTTATATTATGCCTAAAAGCGTTTCTAGAGTTAATTTCATTACCAGCCTTGTATATGATTACTATTCGAATATACCAAACGGGCAGACAGAAATCGTTAAATCAGAAGACAGACAAGACCGTAGCCAACAAAACAAAAACGAAAGACAAGTTTAGGAGGCACAACATTTCACTGAAAACTGAAGCTAGAGTAACACGAACCCTGCAAAATCTAGGTTGAGTTCAGGTGCTCTAAAGGGTAAGCAACTCCTGCTCCACTAGTGGCACCCGTCGTGTTACTTAGTAGACAAGGCCGGTGCATTAAATTACAGATAACAAATGCAAATCAAGTTCATATTATGTGAGATCTAAGTAAATTAATTTGTGTTTTTGTTATCCTCGGAAAACCAACTCCTGTTTAATATTAAATAAAGAGCCTTTTGAAATATAAGCGTAACTGTGAAATGAAACTCAGACATAGATAAGCATAGTTTATGGTAAATATGGACATCTATGTTGTAATCGTTTCCTTGCGAAAGTCTTCGTTATTTCGAAAAGCAACGTTATAATCCACATCACATGACCAACTTATTATTAATCTTTTTCCAGTATCAAAACTGCAGGTGCATCTTTTACTGGTAATAAGAGACAACACGATCAAGGGTAAAATACAAAAGTGCCGATTAAACACGATACACGACAGAAATTACAGGAAAACCTAATTAACACGTCCCGCACGAAACATTGACAAAAATCTCAAAACGAGTTTCCTTTAACGCGTATCGCACGTGATAAGGTTTGTCAGTTGCATGCCCAAGGTCAGTGGTTCCCTCCCGGTACTGCGGCTTCCACTACAGTTTAAACTGACAGCCGTCATATGATTGAAATATTGTTGAAAGATTAAATCCCAATCGATCAAACCAACAAACAAACAAATACACGTTCACGATTAACACATAACACTCACACTATTTAAAAGCTACAATACAATACAATACAACACAATATATTTTATTTCTAAATTAGGTCCCCAGGAGGGCATATTATAAGCATTCAATACATGTATCATTATAGCAACAAGAACAGTGTTCACAGAAAAAAACATATAATCACATGAATATCATTTGTGACCCCAGATATGTGGTAGATATCCAGATCATTATACTAATTATTAAACCAAAAGTAGATATATATTGGCATACATGTAGTGCTAATTTGTTTAACTGCAAAAGCTACATGTTTTTGGGTACCTTACACTTTTCAGAGACAAAATACATGAACTATGAGAGCAATACTAAAATTAATTACATGTAATACGTAGGTACATCTTCTTTGTATGTCAGATATTTATTGAATGAAGGTTAAATGTGCTTTTGTACTTTATCATCGAGCCTCTTCACACGGGAAAATATCTCTATAACAGTGTAGTACAGTATCGTCGAAAGTAGTGATAGTAAGCAATGTTAAATTAGAAATTGTGTAAGAATGCAGCCTAAACAGTTAGTCTGTTCTTTTATAAAAAGAGAAAAGAAATTGTTTAGGCATTGTGAGAAACCTTTTGAATTCCACAGTATACCCCGTTTCTGACGGAGATGATCTCCTTGACATCCACCCAAAATCTTCTGATTTTAAAATAATTATAATGTAAATACCATATATTTATTTTCTTCAGATATTAACATCGAAACTGAAGTTACGTCATTGAACTTGGAAAAAAGTGAAGATATTGAGATGTCCATTGAACATTTTTACCAATGGATAAAAGAGGTTCTGGAAAACTTTTGCAAGAATACCTCTGCTGCTGAAAGATTTAAAAACGACTGCATTGATGGTTCTGTTTTTAACGAAATGACAGAAGATGAACTGAAAACATATTTACCAATATTGGGTCAAAGACGAAAAGTTCAACAGATGTGGAAACAGTATAAGACTACTAAAATTTTAACTACAGATGAAGGGCAAGGTCAAGGTAACACACCAAGAGGAGAGAAACACTATCAATGTCTGCGAGAATTTGATTGTCAAGTGACATATAAACACAAGTACTCAAAAGGAACATTTATAAAAGAAACAGAATCTAGAAAAGGAAATCCTCTATCTCCTGTACATAAATATGTAGATATAAAAGGTATTGACTCCCAGAAAGAAGCAGATAAAGTTAGCGAGGAAATTGTGAAATTTGGATCAGCTTGTATGAATGAAAAAGTAAACGGAACAATACATTTTGGAATCAAATTAAGAAGTGGAGAAAATGAAATCATAGGCTGTCAGGTCTCAACCAAAATGCTTGAAAGAACAATCACTAAGTGTATTCGACAGTATTTTGATGATGGACAGACATCGATTGCCCTATGTTGTATACGTCCTCCACAATATATTGAGGTTCTTACAGAGGATAATCCAAGTGCAAAATCGTATGTTGTAGAAGTTGATGTTGTTCCAACTGCTCAGTTAGTTGAGAAATTTGCTTACTTTCTAAAACCAACTGACGAAGACGAAGCTCAATGCATTCTTTACAGATTCGATGGCAACGTGAAACAACTTAATCCTCGACAAATAGAAATATTTATGAATAGAGAAAAAGATAAACTATATGATTTGAGACAAGAATTTGAAAAGCAGAAATACTCGGGCGTAAACGACAATAAAAATCAAATTCTCCAGGATTTTTTATGTTGTGGTGGAAAGCATTTAGAACAATCAATATTTCCCCTTCTTATTTTGGCTAATCACCTACGTTGTAATGTTGAAAATCTGGAATTTGCAAAATATATCAAATGGCGTGCTATTTTTGATTTTTCTGTTAATACCACAGAAAACACAGTACAACAGTACTTTGAAACGCAGTATGGAATGGTTTTTAATACAAACTTTATCGAGGACTTTGACCCCAGATACCGCGATGGCAAAATTCAACAGCAAACAGAGGAAAACCTAAAAATGACAGCCTTACCAAATTGGATTTATTGCAATGGAAGTGCAGGCAGCTCCATCCAAGAACCAAGCCAGTGGAAAGTTAAACGTTTAGGACTCTTTCGAAAAGCATTTGAATTTTATCTAGACAACAGCCCTCCTGGTAGAGAAAGAATTCTTATTCCGCTTTTTGGCAAAGACGACAAACTTTTGATTGAAGCAGCAGAAGAAATATTTATTAAGTGCCAAACAAATTGTCTGGTGGTTGCCGAGAGTGAAACAGTTTCTTGCTATTTAAGAGATAACTTGCAAAGAAGAAACGTGTTTCCGCCTACTGTGAACGTTGAAAACATCTTTTTAGATGGTTTACCGTGGAATCAAGTAAACGAAGCTGTGAGACGATTTTGCCATCAACAAACCTATGATGAAGGTCTTGAAATTCCAAGATCTTCTGGAGTTTCAGTCATAATGAAGAAAAATCAAGTGCGCCAACTTTGTGATATAGACATTCTTGGAATTAATCAGTGTTGTGAGCTTGCTAAAATGAATGATGAAGAAAAAGAAAAAGAAATAGAAAGAAATAAAGAGAAGTTTTACAGAGGTGGAATGCCAACTTGGGAAAATTTTTATTCTTCCGACCAGATTCTTGTCAGAGATGTTCATACAGATTTGATCGAGCATGTTAATAGTGCATTGAGTAGTTCAGGTAGAGGTAATCAAGCAACTAAGCAAGTTGTCATTTATCATCAACCAGGTGCCGGTGGAAGTACCACAAGTCGGCAAATATTGTGGAATATGAAAGAAAAATATCGTTGTTGTGTCGTAAAATCGGTCACAAAACAAACGACAGAACAGATCAACCAGTTAAGACATTATGGTGAAGAAAGCCAAATCAAAGCACGACCAGTCCTTGTTTTAGTTGATTTAGACGAAGAGGATACGACCGCTAGATTTTGTGAAGATATGATTGCAGAAGGTCAAAGACATTGTAGTGACATTCATTCAGTGCTCCTCATATGTCGACGTGTGTCCGAATTGCCAACTAAAAGGGCCGCAGGTTTACAAGTATTTCTGGGACAACACCTGTCAGATCGTGAACAAAACTGGTTTAAAACAACATCTAAAACTTTAATAGAAAGACACAAAAATAAAAGAGGATGTGATCCAAACACTTTGTTATCATTTAACATTATGAAAGAAAATTTCAACCCAGATGCTATTGCTAATCAGGTCGCAATGTATGTAAGGGATCCTGGCCTAACAGAAGATCATAGGTTACTACTGAAGTATATTGCCTTTTTGAATTTCTTTGATTTGAATTTTAAACCGATTCCAATGCACTGCTTTGACCCTGTGTTTTCAAATTTACAGTGGGTTAATAGCATACCTCCTTCATTTAGGGTGCTTGTAAATACTACGGACATTAATGGTATGTGTGGAGTAATACCTTGTATGAGAATTGCAAACTACTTGCTGTCACGTCCAGTGCTAGATGCAGTATTAAATTATGAGGAAGAACTTGGTAAATTCGGTTTTACCATAGGAGAAGTTGCAGAAGAACTGCTACATTCAAAAATAATATGTCCTTATTCGACAAGAGAGTACGAAAAGATATTTGAGAAAATTCTTGGGAATATAATAAAGAAACGTGGTTTTATTGAATCAAGAGAAAAACCTAATCAGTTCTGTCCTCTAATAACTGAAATTTTGGAGAAAAAAGACTTTGACACAGCGGTTGATATAGTGGAAAAGATTTACGAGATAACAGATGACCCAATGGTAGCACAACAATTAGCAAGACTCCACACCGAGTTTCATAATTGGGAGAAGGCACTTGATTCAATTAGGAAAGCTATAGAGCAAATGCCGAATCACTCATATTTAACCCACACCTGTGGACAAATCTATAAACTTAGATTTGATATATTCTGCAAAGAAAATAGAAATAAGTTCGGCGAAAGACAGATAGAAGAAGCATTAATTATTGCACAACACGCATATTTCTATTTTCAAGAATCACAGAAAATAAGCCGTACAGACAATGTCTTTCCCCAGAATCCCGCTGGATTTGATGGTGAAATAAGACTGGGTATAGACATCTTGAGGGTATTGCATCCTCCAGAAGCCATAAAACTTTGCGAAAAACAGAGTCATGTCGAAAGATATGCCAAGACCGAAAGGCTGAATGGACAACGACTTGGATGTATGTGTCAGTTCCTGAAAGGATTACCAGATAGCGTTTTTAGTGCTATTCAAACATTGGAGGCAGATATTCATTCCACTGAAAATTTAACAGATGGATTTAATTTGCAATGCGACCACTTTTTCACAATACTAGCAGGTGGACAGCTAGATTCATATAAAGACGAATTTGAAAAACTTCTCTACCGAAGTGTCAACAACAATCCTAGTGCTGAAAAATCAATCCGGTCACTTATTGACGCTTCAAAAGCAAGTGATGAAATACTGCAGGTAGTACTTTATAATATGCGAGAGAGTCTTGGGAGTCTTAAAGTTGACAAAATAAGAATTTTCCTAGCCTCGGCTTTGGAATTATTATTACGAAAAGTAACTTTAACTGTTTGCTCACCAGATGATTTGTTGAACCTAAGTCGAACATTTTATGAACAAAATGCAAGTACAAATCCAACATGTAAACTAGAAGCTCATATGATGATAACAACGTTTCATTGGCCTCTAGAATCGAAGAAAAAGATACGAACAAAATTGTGTCCACACTCACTATTTCTCGGTGCTCTGCAGTCTTGGCAGAAAATTGTCAGTAAACGTCCTAGCAAGCCTAACAGCGCTGACAAACCTATGTTTTATCTTTCAAAATCTTCGTCGTTTCCTTTTGTAGTAAAAGCAGACCAAGTTTCAAGGAATAACGCCTTTGTATTCAAAGGTTCTGTATGTCCTGGAGGTAATGAAATAGATATAACACCATATGCATTTCATACCGAAAATGCCGCACCAATAAAAATTTCTGTTTTGCATACAGTTCGCTTATCTTCTCTTTGGAATAAATCAACTGATGTTGTCATTGGAATTGGTCTTCATGGTCCAAAAGCTGAACTTCTGGTAAACCTTTCTTGTAATCAAATGCGCGATGAAGTGTCTGTGAAACAAAAAACAAAAACGAAAGATGATAAGAGGTTTTCTAGACAATCTGGTCTTCTTCCACGGCCAGTAAACTACACTGGAAACGCAAATTATCACAGATTTGGATCTGCGGAGCAGTACCACTTTGCACAACAACAGTACCCGTTACCACCAGACACCCCATATATGATGTACCCCCAAGTTAACCCCTGGAGATATCCACCAGTACCACAAGGGCTTCAGGGCGGTGCCAATAGTCAAAGACAGTCATATATGGGTGGATGTAAGTATCATAAATATATTAGCATATCCAAAAAAACAAGAAAAAAACACCGTCAAAAGGATACCAGTAAATAAACATGTTAGAATAAAAGTGGCAAATAACAAATGAATTTTATTCAGATAATAATTACAACAGTAAGTTGTATGAAATAGCATGACAAAAGGAGATCAACTAAATATCAAATGAAGAAAGAAAGTAACCATGAAACAAAAAACAATTAATAAAGATTTGACTTCGCAGAACTTTTATTTGCTTTGTCCTAATAACAGCACTCCTACAGGCGAACGGTGCATATTTTAAATACCTTGGGCATCCGGTAAAAATAAAAGTGAACATTTCTTACAAAATAGTTTAATAATTAAACTCAGGTTCCCAGAAACGAGTTTTTTTTCAGAATGAGACGACGTCGTATGAAAATAGTGAATTTGAAAGAAAAATGTTCTGAGTCATATAATTTAATTCATAAATAATAATTCATTAATAAATAGACCCCATCTATCTTGGACCACAATAAACGGCTGGTAATCAACATTACTTAGTTAACATCAATTTTACACTTATAAGAAATTAATTGTCGGGAGTAATTGAAAATTCTGCTATTTAAAAAAGATGATTGTTAGTTTTTTGGACACCATGATAGTCAAAACATATGAAGGGCAATAAAACAAAACAAACTATTCAAATATATTGAGAACCAACCAGAAATCCTAAAACAAAGTAACACAGGCAAAGATATGATGGACATAAAACTTTTTGATCAAATTTTTGATAGAATAGGGCTACTATATTTGTAATGACTCTCTTATTTTGCTCGTCAGCCATAGCTATACATGTCTCGAAAAAAATATATGAATGATAAATATGGGGTAAGTGTAAGAGAGACTACACTCCAGCTATAAGAAAAACAGAGGAAACTTGCCAATCTGGAGATCTCCACAAGGCCTTCAACAAGGTTCAAATGAAAAATAATACTGCTCTACCTGGATATCATCTAAAATGTACATGAGACAAAACCATAACACAAAGACAAACCAATGACCACAATGCCTGACTTGGAACAGGCACATCATAAGTCAAAGAAAAACAGAAGCAGTAAGGATTAGTTATAAATATGTTTTCGTACATTAAAGTAGACAGGCAAGTTGCTTGTATTACTTAATTAACTTATGCATGTCGTTAAACAAACAGTTATTTTGGAACTGAATACGTTCTTATACGTGAACTGG
>JARWCS010366192.1:0-10440 GCA_034783895.1 Geukensia demissa | reverse complement strand
CGTTTAATCGCAAACTCCGCTTTATTGCAAAATTTTCTCTGACAAATAGGCTTTGCAAATAAGCGGAATCCACTGTAATTTATTACTTGAGGATACCAGATCATTAATAAAAAATATTCTGTTTTTCTGGTAAACACATTTCCCCATTTATTTTAATTTGCGGGTTAAGCCATATGGACTGTTGCAAAACCTCTCTCCCAGATGTTATTTCTACCTCCCTTTGTTTTGTTTTAGACTGGCAAAATTGTTAAATATATCCCTCCAATAATGGTTAAATCTATTCGCTATCTCTACAGCACCTCCATGTAAGTTGATTTATCACTGTGTGAACTTGTTACTGGACACATTTAAATTAGAAAAGCCATTTTGCAGATTCATCCATAATGTTTTGGAGTAACCTTTACTATTTAAACAGCATCAGTACAAAAATAGATATGAGGTAAATACCAAATCTCTATAAGAAATGAAGGAAATATGTATGAATCTAGAGGTCCTTACAAGGCATGCAATAAGATTGAATCCCACTTCTTGTGACAAGCTCTAGATTGCCCCAAACAAATGAAACATGTATACACAAAATTATGCAAATCTTGCCTTATTGTTATACATGCAAATACAAAAAAACAGCTTAAAAGACACAAAGACCAACCAACATCCCTTATTTCTGACTTGGGACAGGCACATGGTACATGTTGTGGGGTTAAACATGCTTTGCTGGTACCAAACCCTCTCCCATATTGAGGCCAAAGGCAAAATCAAATAAACAAAAGCTGTTGAAGACATGCTACAAAAATTATACAAGAGTGCACCTGATCCAATTAGATAGTACCTAAAAAATAATTAGAGTACTAAAAAAACAATGTTTGTTTATGCTATTTTTTATTTTTTGTAGTTTCCACATCCAACCTGTTGGACCCAAATGATCTATTTGATCCATCCAGGTCAGATCTAGGTAAGGTACAACCTGTTTGACCATTACTATTTATTTGTCTGTCTAGGTCAGATTTAGGTAAGGTACAACAGTATAAGATTCTTTGACAGAGTCCACTGTATACTTCAATATTGTTAACAATGCCTCCCTCTCTCTCCTCTGACAGGGATTGAAGAAACAAACGAGAAAGTATGCAATTTCCAAATAAATATTTGTGTAAAGTAGCAACAAGAGTTTCAGCGTGTTCAGTGTCAATACCAAATTAGCAAGTTAGTTGAACTTCATCCACTTTTAGAAAGATAGAGCCATGAACATGTTTTCCATGCACACAATCTTTAACAATTATATCATTTTTAAATTAAAGTTACATTAAGTCTAACTAATTTTAAGTGAAAGAATTGCATGTGATATTCAGATTAAATGATACAATACCAATGTTTGATATTTTAGATGGTATGGATGGTGATTTAATAGAGGAACTTATGTCATCAGAAGGTGAGTTATCTCCTTTTCCCAAAAATTGTATGTCACTATTACATCCCCCGAAATTATTTTACAAAGATTTTTCAATTAGGTATTGAACTTGTTGCAAGAGGTATTGTCATTTCACTGCCTAAAACAAATTGCCCAATGTCATGGTATTGATATTTAAACAAAGTCTTCTGAACTTAACTTATTGGTAAAATAAAAAAAAAATATTTGGCTGTCCTATGATAACGTTATAAAAATTTATATTGTTGTTGAAAGTAATACGAAGTTACAAAAATACCACAGATGATTACAAGATCAATAATATCCATCAAGACATTAACATTGAGATGGATATGTAAGATCCAGTAAAGATGACGAATGATAATCTATTTATTGCTGGATTGCCATGTAAGGTCAGTGATGTCATATTCCTTATGATGTCAAAGACCAATGGTATCATTGATAATTTTTTCATATCAAAGTAGTCACCTGATAATAGATCCTCAAACCAGTAACAGCAAAAGGAAAACCCATAATGCAGCAATAAAATATAATTATTTGTTGAAGGTCAAACAAAATGTTATAAATGAATTGTGTGTAAATAGTACCGTTTCCTTGTTGCTGTCAGAACTGTTACAATATTTTTATCCATTTTCAGCATTTGCACCATTATTGAGATTAAGCCCGCCACCGAGTGACAAGGATTATTACTTTAATTTAGACGATTCAGAAGGAGCGTGTGATTTGTTTGATGTTCCCCTGTTAACGATGTGATAATTATGATACATTAGTGTAGATTTAGTGCTATTATTGTACAACTGCCATATTATATGGTATTCTGCTTATTTACCTCCTTAAGTACAAAAAGGTTATTCTAAGTTTGATTTTGGTAGGTATTAACAGTTTGTAGGGATAAGCTAGGGAATTTTAACACAGTTCTGCTCAAAGGATTGTAGGGTTCATAACCTCTTCATAATAAATGTATCAAAATAGAAATATAAATTTGGTTTGATTGTAAACAGGGTTGAAAACCCAACTTCTATTTTTGGATGTACATTAGGAATATAATTTTGCCAAGACGTATAGAACTTCCAACTTCTTTTTATACATGAAGTTCACACAAAAAAATAAAGAATAAACTATCTTTGGTGCAGTACCATTATATTACCGCAGTGTGCCATTTTAGTGTGTTCATTATATTTTTTAGATCTTTAATAGTAAATTCTGTTGTTGAAAAAATGCCTTTATTTTCAATATTGTCAACCCTTTCTTTGATTATTATTTGTCACTGACAGGAACTAAAAATTTTTGAGAATATTAAACAGGCCTTCTTAACTCACTAACTTTGTTTTTGAAACGAAGGTTAAATGGTGAAACAAAACAGTGTTATGTTTTTGGTCTCCGCAGAAGGGACATACTCCTTAAATACTTCAGGAGTCAATCAACATATCTACATAAATTTATTTTTGAAAATGCCATTACTTTACATCAATACTATCAAGTGCATTGAATTCATAAGAGCAAACATTAGAATAACTTTGTTTACATGTTCTATTTTTTTATTTATATTAATTTTCAAAATCTTGATCATTTATTGTTTCATATGTTAAAATTTTACAATACATGATTTGATGTTAAAACTCTGAAGAAGAAGATAATTGGATAGATAATTAAGTACTTTATGTTTTCTGAATGACTTAAGTAATGTGGTAATATGTTTATATTCTAAATCATGTTAACGGAAAAAAACCTTGACATGTTGTGTGTTTATGTATGGGACCAATATTTATTTTACAGCGCACCCTTGGTATTTTGCCACCTTATAGACCCGGCCAAATTTTGGCAATATGTCAGGCTGGCGATAGATCATGGGGATATTTACATTGAAACAATAATAATTTTGGGAAAAGGGACCTTTGAAAAATATGGCAATAAGTTAGGGATCCCCATTATAGAGCAGTGGTATAACAGCAATATACAGAACCAGCTGAGTTTTTATTGCAATAAAGTTGTTTTTCAATGATTTCAAAAGTGATAATGTGTTGATAGAATATAAAGTTTAAGTTAACTTTTTTAATCTCCCTATAAGTTCACTGAATGATTTTTTTTAAATGATAGAAAAGAAAATTTCAGCTGGTAGCTTAAACACTGTGTTACAATATTTATTATTATTATTTTTTTTAATCCTAAACATTGGTCCTTTATCGACTAGCTGCATTTATTTTATTATTTATGCATTTTCATAATTGTTTGCTTTTTGATTTATTTAGAATTGTAGAATTTGTCTTTGGATTTTATTTTGGCTAAAAGTGTGATCAAAGTTCAGGTTGTAATAGGTAAATTGCCTTGAAATTGTTATATTTATATGAAATATCAGAAACAAAAATACAAACCACTTTAAGTTCTGGATATTAATCTCATGAAAGGTATTCTAATTACTATTGTAATTTTAGACATAAACAAAATAACATAGGATCACCTCAGAGCTTATTTACAGAAATTAATAACACAAGAATATTTGGACAGGATTGTACAACAACTTTTTAAATTTATTTAAATATTCTGTTTATAGTGAAGCATTTTGTCACTCTTTTTGTCTTTGTAAGATTTGTTTTGTTATTTGTGTATTTCCACATATGTACATGTTTATCTGTTCTGTATCAAAAGCACAACATATTACAAAAATCAAAAGCATGACATTCTCTAACTAGAACATGTATAAATGGTGCAATAATATATACAAATATTAATCGAGGAAGTGATTTTTTTTGTATCATATACATAGGAAAACTCTGTGTACTTTCACTCTCGCAACCTTTGTCAAATTTGGCAGCTTCACCTGAATTTAAGATCCCTAAAATTTCTGTCTGAAATCTTTTTTAAAACTCAGTTTAATAAATTAAAAGTATGCTTAGGCTTTTTAGCCAAAAAATTGCTACATGGCTAATCTATTGTGGTTTAGTATCACTCAAGATGTGAAAATGAATCTGTTTTGGTTGAGTATCCCTAGAGATGTTGTATGCTTAAATAGTGAAATCAACAAAACAAACAATATTTAAAGTTTACTAACATTTTTGAATAAGGTAACTGTCTAATGAAATTGTTAATTAATCCTGAAGATATTGGACGGATGCTATGATTAAGGTTATATGGTTAGGTACAAAAGATCTAGGAATTTTGGGATTTGTATTCTGGCTTGCTGCACTTATTTTCGTGTTATCAATATGATTTTGTTCTTTGACAGCCAGGTTAAGAGAAATATTTCATCATAATGAGTTTGAGATAGAAATGTCAAAAACAAATAAAAAAATACTTGAATATTCATAAAATTCAGGTAAATTTGCTGTTTTCCTTTTGTTGTGCTTTTGATGTGTCAGATAAAAGAAAGTACCTGTATACTGTATACCTATTTTGACCACACCCACATTTGTGTGGAGTATAAACTATGCAAACATATACCTATTTTGACCACAACCACATTTGTGTGCAGTATAAACTGTGCCGACATGTACCTATTTTGACCACAATCACATTTGTGTCGAGGATAAACTGTGCAAACATTTGTTTACATTGTGTTGTTTATATTGTTATCTGTTATTGTAGTGTATTGCATGTATACATTTGTTTTTGGAAGTAGCCATTGGGTGTATACATTTGTTTTTGGAAGTAGTCATTGGGTGTATACATTTGTTTTTGGAAGTAGTCATTGGGTGTATACATTTGCTTTTGGAAATAGTCATTGGATGTATACATTTGTTTTGAAAGTAGTCGTTTCTATGAAATTGTTTCAGTTGGAATCAAGCATCACATTAATAGGGAACAAGAAATCAAAATTGACATGTTTTATACTGGGGTTTCACATGTTATTTTGACCACTGTAAATTCAGAAATAATTGCACACATTTATTACTGTTGATCGTTTGACTATGATTATAGCAATTCTCTTTGTGTCACATGTTCTGTGATAATTTCTGAATTTACAGTATGTCATTTTATCATTTAATCATTTTTGTGAAATATCTTGATTAATTTTTTTGTTTACTTCAGATCTTTTTTTTAATCTATAAATCTTTAAGGAGATGAATTATCTTCCTTTATTTTCCCATTCTTATCTTTCCTGCTCTGTTAACCAGCATTTTTTCTTACTTTCTTGTTCTATATTACCTGTGAATCTAATAACCCACCTAATCATTTTGTCTGTTTCAGAAATGTGATTATCTCAAATGAAAATGTATATATAAATGTACCACAGCTATTCAATTTAGTAAAAGTAATGATTTCTTTTTCTCATCATTTTATACATGTTGATATACACATTTATTATCTTCTGATGATTTCTATTAGGGATATGCAGCTGTTCGAATCAGATTTATATTAAGTGTAAACAGAGCCAATTTTTGCCATATACAAATTAGCATCATCTGTCGCTACAGCTCACATAAAAGAGTTCTTTTATTGTACACATGGCAGTAAATTAGTCCTGTTAAAGTTCTGTTTGACAAAAATGTTTATTATATATGTGAAATTGTGGAAAGGGCAACAAAAGTGTTATTCTTGTTGTGCTAACGGACTTATTGTTTACTAAAAAAAGCTTTATCATATTCAAAATGATTTTTGAGTTGGCATTACATTAATGAGTCATCCTCATATTTTTAGTGCTAGAATTTTTCCTGATATTGATTGTGTGAAATACAACGTGTAACCTCTTTTTTTTTCTTTGTTAGTAATTTGTCTTTGGTATAAGGCCTGTTATTACATAATTTTCCTTAAATTTTACACCTTTCAGCTCATATTTCTCATGTTGATAAAGAATTATGTATTAAAATCTCCATTCCTCTCATTATTGTGATTCTAAAATTATTGTCACATAATATTTATGTGTAATTACTGGGTACAAAATATGAAGAAAAATATCCAAGGTCAGTTACAGTGTTCAAAATATTATAGTTATGTAAATATACAATTTGTTATTAATAAATAACATTTTGAAGCAGATCACATTTTGTTTTTATGTAGAATTAGAAAGACTGGTTTAGACAAAAAACTTTTGTTTGTTGGGCATGAGGTTGCCTTACATTATTCTTACAGCTGAGGAAAAGAACATTGTAGCAGAGTTCAGTTAAATTCTAAAATGCTTTAAAGGTTCACAAAGACCAATAAAAACTGGAAACAAACAACAGCAAAATAAAAACAAAATTTACAGAAGTGTAGAGGTCATCAAAGTATTAGTGGAGCAACAATTTTTATAGTTGTGGTAGTATTATGTTGTGGGCATGTCATAGTACATAGACAAACAGGTTTCTGTTTAAATATAGTTTTGTTTTATTATTTGGATTCATTTGAAATTTTAGCAAAACGATACCCAATAAATAATACAGGAATTGATTGTGTTTGATGTTGCTTCCCCTGTTTTTTTAAGGAGGGTCCAAAAAGGGATTTTTTAAATTTTCAAATGCAATTTTTCTATTTTTGTCCAATTTAATAAGGTTTTTTCTTTGTGTTCCCCATGTCAAAGCCAACATAAGATACAAGCATCATCACCTATCTCTTAGGGTTTTTGAAACATATGGGGTCCATAAAATGGCCATGCCCTAATTTTTTTAATTTTTTTATTTTTCATCTTATTTTTTTCAAATGACTCCTTATGAAAAATGCAACAAAAGTTACTCCAAGCATTTTTTACCAATTTTTGTATAAAAGGGGTCAAAGGGTTAAAAAATGTGATTTTGAAGGAGATGAAAATTTTTTATTTTGATGTTTTTTTAGCTCACCTGGCCAAAGGCTCGTCAGTCAACTTTTACATTTTCATCTTCTCCTCTGAAACTTCTAGGCCAAATAGAACCAAACTTAATAGGAGGCATCTATGGAAGGTCCTTCACAAAGTTTCCCAGTTTCTTCCTGATCAAACAAAAAATGGCCACCATGGACAATTCTTGTTTATGATTAGCTGATGTATTAAAAAATCTCATTTTATACCATTTGGCCAAAGATTAATATTTGATGTGGAGCATCTAAGGAAGGTCCTTTATAAAGTTTCCTCATTTTGTCCAGATCAGACCAAAAACGTGGCCACCATGGAAGATTCTTGCTTTGTTTTGGCAGATACATTAAAAAAATCTTATCTGAAACCTCTTCGACACATGGATTAATGTTTGATGTTGGGTATCTGTGGAAGGTCCTTTATAAACTTTACTCATTTCTTCAAAATCGGAAAAAAAATCGTGGCAGCCGTGAATTCTTATTCTGATTACAAATGTACATTAAAAAATCTCTGAAACCGCTTAGCCAAATGGATTTATATTTGTTAAAAGGTCTTATATGAAGTTTTCTCATTTCATCCATTCTTGTGATTGGCTGATACATTGAAAAATCTTCTCTGAAACTGTTTGGCCTAATGAAACAATATTTGACAGAAAGCTTCTATACAAGATAATTTTTAGTTCGCCTCTACAAAGTAGAGGGGCTATTTGAGTACCCTCAGTGTCCACGTCCACGTCTGTGTCCTCAGCCATTTTTAAGGAACTAATCTTTTAATCAGTTTACGATCTGACTTGATATCTGATACTATTTGACCTACAATCATGTAACTTGGTGAGGAAATGTATCGTTAAGAGTCTGTCAGCATCCCACCCAAATAAGGTCACTTTGACCTACATTTCACGCTCCATTGACCCAGGTTAACTTTTAGGTCTGAGTTTAGTTCTCAGGTACTAGGTGTCCTACTATCATGAGCTTTCTGTGTGAATGCCTCTTTGCAATTGGGAGACTTCAGCATCCCACCAAAATTAGGTCACTTTGACCTACATTTCATGATCCATTGACTCGGGTTCACGGTTAGGTCCGAGTTTAGTTCTCAGGTACAAGGTGTCCTACCATCATGTAGCTTGGTGGTTGAATGCGTCTTTGGGAGTCTGTCAGCATCCCACCTAAATTAGGTCACTTCGACCTAAATTTCATGTTCCATTAAGTCAGGTTCACTTTCAGTTCCGAGTTTAGTTTTCAAGTACCGTGTGTCCTAACGACATGTTTCTTATGAGTTTGCCAAAAGACTCTCAGCATGTTATTTTTGTAATATTCAAACTTCACACAAAGTCAACTTAGGCTCCCAATGCGGAATACGACAAGCTGGGGAACGAGGCGAATTTTGCAGCGGTGGCTGCATCTTCCGGTTAAAGATATATCGTGGATAGTATTGGTCATTTAATGTTTGTTTTTCAATTAGCCCAATGTCAGGTGAGTGATACAGGGTAAGCCTACTGAGCCTCTAGTTCATTTGATTCTCCTCATTGAGAGCTTTCAGTAGTATGTCAACCGATTTTCTCTATATCTTACCGTTTCCAAGATAAACGGTGTCAAAGTGGCCGAAAAGTGTAATTTTTGCACCTTTTTGTTGGGTATGGGAAATTTAGTTTTTCTCGGACGTTTATACAATTTTTTTTATCTGATTCATCTCATTGGGAGCTTTCAGTTTTATATCAACGGATTTTCTCTTATCTATTTCCGTTTTCAAGATAAAAGAGGTCAAAGTGACCGAAAAGTGTAATTGGTGTCATTTGTGGGGTATGGGAAAATATTATTTTTCGTCGGATTTTTATGTTTTTTTTCATTTGATTCGTCTCATTGAGAGCTTTCATACTTTCTCTTAAAGACAAAAAGTGTAACCTGGCGTCACATTGTGGGGCATGGGAAAATTTTTATTTTTTGGTCGGATTTTGGTGGGATTTGTTTTTCATTTAATTCGTCTTATTGAGAGATTTCGGTAGAATGTCAACATAATTTCTTTTAAAGATAGAAGAGGTAAAAATGTAATTTGGTGTCATTTTGAGAAGTATGGGAAAATTTTATTTTTCATTAGATTTCTCTCAGTGAATTCCTTCTGTAGTGTGTTTCTTACTATCTCTTCCCTTTTTTTAGATAATTTGGGACAAAGTTGCAAAACGATGCATTTTGTCTGATCTTCAAATTTTCATTACTCATCTGATTTGAATTTTTTTTCATTTGTTTTTTTCATTGAAAGTTTTTTGTAAAATGCCCACTGATTTCCCCTGTCTACCATTTTAATTGAGATTTAATGTGTCCAGGTGGTTTTAAAAATGCTATCTCCTGTGTCCAGCACTTAACCAGTGTCCATATTAATACTGTGTCCATCATAATACTTTGTCTACACTTACCATATGTTAATTTGTACAACTTTCTCATGTTAACGGAAAGCAGTCGTGTCATGCTGTGCTTGTGAGGCACCTCAGTTATACTAGTCCAAAAAGACCAGACGTGAGACACCTCAGTTATACTAGTCCACAAAAACCAGACGTGAGGCACCTCAGTTATACTAGTCCACAAAGAACAGACGTGAGGCACCTCAGTTATACTAGTCCAAAAAGACCAGACCACAAAGAACAGACGTGAGGTACCTCAGTTATACTAGTCCACAAAGAACAGACGTGAGACACCTCAGTTATACTAGTCCACAAAAACCAGACGTGAGACACCTCAGTTATACTAGTCCACAAAGAACAGACGTGAGACACCTCAGTTATACTAGTCCACAAAGAACAGACGTGAGGTACCTCAGTTATACTAGTCCACAAAGAACAGACGTGAGGTACCTCAGTTATACTAGTCCACAAAGACCAGACGTGAGGTACCTCAGTTATACTAGTCCACAAAGACCAGACAGACTTGAAACAAACAAAACACCGAAACAAAATGAACAGTAGTGTAAAGGTAGTAAAAGTCTTCCTCGAGTTGTATTAGTGGAGCAACAATTTTCATAGGACTAAATATTTTGCGGTCGTATTATACTGTGAGCATGTCGTCGTCCATAGACAGTAAGGGTACTATTCAATAACTTTAGTTCTATTATTTGGATCCATTTGAAATTTTAACAAATGATACCCAATATAAAATAAAGCTTGTGATTGACTTTGGATAATCTAGCCCCTTCCCCGTCCCGTTTTTAAGGAGAGACCAAAATGGGATTTTTAATTATCGAATGTAATTTATCAATTTTTTATCCAGTTTTGGTGGGGTTTTTATTC
>JARWCS010366182.1:0-10440 GCA_034783895.1 Geukensia demissa | reverse complement strand
GATTCCAAGCTTTTGTTCCTTTTGTTTACGTTTTATCTTTTAGTTTGTTTTAAATTTGTCTTGTCTCTTTGGACAATACACTTTTGATCTCTCGCATGGGTATTCTACACTAGACTTTCAACAACTTGGTGATCAAAGACTGTCTGATTCATCAACTTGCATGGGTTCATGATGCATAAAATTTGGCACGAAAATCATTATTTACCTGAAAACGTCATAGTATCATTTGGTTGTCAGCTTTCGTCATCATTTCAATTCTTTAAATAAATTTGACGTTGGCTTTGACGTAATTTTGATTAAAAATGATATTTGCATACTTAGATTTTTTTTCTATCGCTAAAGATGTCATGAACAACATTACTTTAGAAGTTTGATTTCTAAGAAAATCAATAGCTATAACACTATATAGTATAGAAGATATGTATATTTTAATACCTGAAGTAGTAATTTCATTGTGAACGCCAATTTATACCTTCAACATTTAGAACAGAATTGAAATGTCCCTTGGATGTTCGAGAAATTGAAGTTTCTTACGATATAAAGTGTGATCTACTTGACATTTATTTCTCTTCTCTTTTTCTATCTGTATTGAAAGACTGTGTAAAATAAAAATAATTAAAATCAATTTATGCTTGTATTGCAACAAAACTTTAAAGATAATGTTTTGTTGCATTACAGTTGAAAAGGGAATGAGAAGCTGCTTGAGATTGTTCTTGTTATTTACACCGCATCGTCCTTTTTATTACAGTAAATCGTTTCGTGACTGCATTTTATCATGGAATCAAAGATCAAATATAATACCAAAACCGGAAAAGCCAAATCAATCTTTGAATACTAACAAGCAATATAAACTTTATTTAACATTTGTTACAAAAGAAAAAAATTCTATGAATAATTTTGACCCTATGTGCGTTAACATGTGGATATTTTCAAAAGGTCTTTTAAAAGCAGCTCATGTAGATCCCTAATGAACAACTTTCATGTGTAATGATTTCTACAATGGGTATAATTCATATGAATACAATCAATTGCATGAGGAACATCAGGAATCATTTTGTAAAACATTTCGAAGTAATAGATTTTAACCCTGAAGTTGATAAGTAAAACGCAGACTCAAGATCACATATTTTTGCCAAAGTGGATAGATATTCTTTTGTCGGAGATTTCATCACAGGTTTTGCATGAAATTAACAATGCTAAATTTCAGTAATTCAATTTTCAAATTCAGTATGATTTTACAAATAAAAAAACCAAAGGGACAATGTAAGCTTATGCTTCTTTTGGATTAAAGAAATAATGTAATTTCAAAACTATATTTAAAAAAAATACGACTTTCGTTGTAGAAAAATAGTTTTGTCGCCATTTACTCCATATCCTTTTAATATAATGCTGTAGCCAATAAAACCATTGCGCTCAAGACCTTTAAATCCATATATTTGCAATCGAGGAAACATTATGTTTTTATGACCGTCTTAGGTTCAGTTAACATAGAGTGCATTGGAGAACAGTCAGATATTTCCTCTTCTTTATGTTTAATGAAAAAATACATAAAATATACAAAAGTAAGGTTGTTCTCAGGTATGCCCTATACTTTTAGAAGTTAAACAGTCTTAAAATTGAAAGATTTTTACATATGAGGAAAATGATACCGTAAGTCTAGTACAAAAGAACAAATTATCTAATCTAAAATTCAAATTATGGGTCCAATTCAGGTCTTATGCACCTATTCCTTTCATGAAATGTAATTAAGATTAACTTCTCTCATGCCTATTATACATATTCTATTGTCCATTACAGAACTACCACTTGTAGATCCATGGACATGACAGAACATCATTAACATCTGGATGTCTCTGACCAACACTTTAAACACTGGCGTCATTATGATACGACAAGATCAACGTAATTAGATGTATATATAAATTCACGATACTAAAGGATGACAAAAACCAATAACAGAAAGTGCTGCTTTAGAAACCCCATAAAATATGTATATAAGAGTATAAAGGACTAATTCCCAGCTTTCATATTTTGCTTCCAGTAGCCTGCGTTTGACAAAATGATGCATTTGTCAATAATTGATGAAAGTTCAGGATGATGGATAGTTACTGTTGTTGTGATGTCAATATCACAGAGATACAGATAGTTTAGCCAGAGGATAACAATACACAATATAGATTTCACACAAGCTAATTATGGCTGAAGGTAAGGTGCTTTTATTAATTTTGTAAAATTCTACAAACAATTTTAAATTATTTGTAAGTTTGACATTACGCTGAAATCAATGCAAGTTATATATACACAATGAATAATGCTAGTAATTAAAAAATATAACAAGAATATATTTATTAGTTCTTCAATTTTTGTCATCAACAGCGAAACTGACGAAAAAAACAAGCAAAACATCCAGTAAATAGGCCTACACTTTCGTCTGTCATGCAAAATATTGTATATTGAGTTTTATGTCACATCCTATATATCGTGCAAATTTCAATATTTTAAGTATTATCTCATATTTCCTTGTTACAATCATTATCTTATATTGTTAATTCGGAAATCATATATATTTCCTTATTTTAAAATTATTTTCAAAACAAATAAATATTCACTTATTATGAGCATTATTTCAGCAAAAAATAACCAAAACATTTAAGCGAATTCTTTATGATCAAATCCATTTCTCTGAAATTATTGATTGCATCAAAATGGAATATTTCATTACAGAAATCATTGCAAAATATTTCATGTCAAACTTGGCAGGATAATGTGTCCACGCCAACGGGTTTCTCCTTTTACTGATGAACAATAAAACCATTCCTTGACAATGCTAGGGAAAGATAATAGAGTAAAGAATTCATTATATGATTCTACATGTGAAACCAAAAACCAGAATAATTTGCAAGGAATCTGATTCTAAAGCTAGATGTCAAACGTAATACATTCACTTTCTTTGGTAATGTACATGTGCTTTCATTCATTTGAATTTTTTCTTTCCCTCTTAATGTTATACAACTAGGATTTTTTTAACTGTATAGATCAATCAATTGGAATTGAAATATATCGAATATGAGTTGCTGTTTATACAAGAAGAAAAGAGTTTTGATTTAAACAACTCTTGAAAGTCAAGATTTGTAGGAGATGATTGAGTAAATTGAGTTATTTATCACTTTGTTAATGTAATCAGTGGCGAAATACAATGTTAAAACACCGAATAAAATCATACAACTAAATACAAGTGCTGTTGAAAACGACAACTACATGTGTCCTTGTACACCACAACGTATATCTCTAAAATCTGAATGCATTGTATACAATTTCGGTATGCACAGATTTCGGTGTATATTTAAAGTATAGTAGCGGAACCTTTTTGGCTAGTATATATCTAAGATATTAAGCTGTTGTGTTTCATACTAACCATGATGCACCATATTTGTATTACTCTTCCTATCGATGTAACACGGTGTTTATTAAAGTCATAAACTCTGGCTGTGTGAATTAAGTCAGAGTAAAAATGTTAGGGGATACAACCACCACAGTCCAAAAGTATTTGGCGAAAGCAATGTTAACATCTTGAATTTCAACTACAAAATAACCAGTAGACGTGAAAAAAATAAAACCATTCTTAAATGCCAAATACATTGAAGCAAGCAAGAAACTCTTCAAATTTATTTGCAGAAATCAGAATTAATAAATTTAAGATTAATAAAAAGTTGATTTCAGAACTAAAATCTATGCTTTAAATGAGATTTTAATTTTATTTTCGAAAATATTTAGCGGTTTTCTTTTCAAATTTTGCAATGAAAAGAATATGTCAATTCAGAATATATTTTCTTCCCTTTAATAAAAAACATTTGTTCTATTTAAGACTCAGATGATAACCATCCAGATTATAATATTAGAGAAAATCGTTTGGCAGACCAGAAGTCTTCGAAATATACGTAAAAGAAAGAAAATGTAAAAAAAGTACCGTAGGAATTTTTGTTGTGAATTTATAATAGTAGTCCCCATTTTTGAAATAGTAAATGCAGAAATCGCCTTACGTAAAATGAATAGTTTCACTAGAGTTTTTACTCTAAAAATCGAGTTTGTCGAACAATTTCAAAGGCATGAAATCCTTTACTGTTTAAAATTTTCATTTTTGAGTAACAAAAACTTCTTTTCCGCGAAACCTATGTTTGGCCATATTTACACATTTTTCTAATTCTTTACATTCAGAAATCATTAGCCGCACCTCTTGGTCAAAATAATTTTGTAATATGGCGTTGTATAAGATAATATAAACATCTTAAATATATGGCTCATGTTATCTAGATAAGAGGTTGATATAGGTTTTTTTCGTGAGGCGTACTGGGCAACGCAGCAGTTTTAGGGCTTGACACACAGAGATGACCCAGCGCGATATTCATGTAAGTAATAAGATAGGCCCTTTCCTCGGGTTTGCCAGGTTAAAATAAGGACAGCCTGGCCGTAGACCATAGTGGGTGACGTGTTTGGAGAACAACATACCCCCTGAAACGTAAAAGACTTCCTTTGTAATTTTCGAAAAATAAAAGGCGGCGAATGCCGCTACAAAATGATAAATATTTGCCCTTACCCTTCACTACTTTTTTCAGTAGCAGCCAAAAACCGTTGCCCTGGTGTATCCCATCTTATCAATAATTTATAAATTGTTGAACCTGTTCTCGTTCTGAATATGAATTAAAAAAATATTTGCCGCTGGGCGTTTAGCAACCAGCAATTAACAATAAAAAAAAAACATGCACCGTTATCGCTGTTTTTTTATTATTATGATTTATGTTGTTAAGCTGAAAGCTTGTTATTTATCGTTCTTCATGTAAATATATGAAATACAACGTGCAAGATTATTTCTAATGTTTCGTTCATGGTAAAATAATATTTTATTTCTCTTACCTCCGTGCATTGTACCGCCCTTATTTAACTACTCAAACTGACACAAAAATCTGTTGAATTGACTTCTGTCATCCTGAATAGTGATATCATGCGTTTGTAATCTTTTGGTTGGTCAAATTTCAATTTGTTTTGGCAATAGTTCGGTCCATAATTTAAAACCCAATTTTATTCTCTAGATTCTCAAAAACCAAAGAACTATCCTTTTCGTATTTACTCCTCTATGCCTAAAAATTAAATCGCCTGTAACAGCTAATTTCAGTCCTTTTTTTCTTTTGTTAATATTACATGTATTTTATTTCTCATTTTTAAAATTTCGTTACAAATAAGATGACTATAAAAATTAACTAAATTTTACAGATTTAACATCGATGACTTTATTATTTTCATTTAATTTTAAGAACGTGTAGTTTTTAAGTATACCAAACTGTCTGAGTAATGTTCAGAATTATTACGTATTATATTAATAATCATAGCAATAAAAAGACAACTTCAAGATGGGAGATGTATGTTTTAGCAACCAAGTAACATTATGTTTGTTCAAACAGAATTCGATGATACCACAGGGTCAGACAGACATCGTGATTTCAGAAGACAGACAAGACAAAATTACATAAAAGACAAGCATAGTACACACAACAATATACTAAAAACTAAATTTGAATAACGCGAATCCTACAAAAACTAGGGCGAGTCTAGTGTTCCGAAAGGGGAAGCAACTCCTGCTTTACTAGTTTCGTGTTTATCATTTGACAAAGCCGGTGTCATAATCAATGTTAGTCACAACCGCTGTAAGTACGGATTTGTAGTCACGACAGTAGCAATATATTCATTGTAATTGTGAAATGGATATTTCTTATCGGTCAACGAAATCATTATGACGACTGAAAAATTATCGGAGTGATGACTTAAATCTCTACGGGGAAAATACTTGTTCATTAGAATTCTTGTCAGCAGCAACCCTGTGTCAATAAAATCCTGATAGTAACACAAGCATTTTTTGGACGTGTTACGTTCCAAACTCAAAATGTATTTCCATTTCACAATTTGATTTTCCCCGCAATTAAGGACGAGGCGTCGTTAAATAACATTTACCGTACAAAATTTTGTTTTAGTGTGTACCATGGTGTACACTTGTTCATTTGTTTTTTGTGTTACATTTTTCGTTATTTATGTTTGTTTGCTTGTTTTTTTTTTTTTTTTTTTTTTTTTTTGGGCGGGGTGGGTGTTCGTTTGTTTTATTATGAAATATTTATATTATATTGTTCATAGAATGGTAAGAAAATAGTTTAATTACATTGTAATCATAAAATAAATTGCTTGTCTGCAAGTAAGCGTTTAGTCCTGAAATATTTACCATGTGAAAACCCTTTGCGATGAAGTGTCAGTATCGGTTTCAATCACTTATAACAAGATTTAGAATAGTTCAGTTTAATGCTTTTATTGAAAGTGATTAAGGAAAAACCAAATTTCCAATTCCTTTTCCTAATCTATTGTAATTTATTGCATTTTCTTAACAGGCTTGTTCATTATCTTTTCAAAACCGATTACATAATTTTTTAAAAGGCAGCAAAGAAAATGTTAAGTTATGGTTACAATGTACTTTCCCAACTTCTGTGCACCTTAAACAAAGCATAATGACGCCAAGCGTATTTAAATGTTTCTTGACACGGACAGCTCAGATGTTTCATACTGAACTAAAGTAAAGTGAGGTTTTGTTCACCCTTAATTATTTCTTTAATTTAAATATATCAATATAATAGTATTTGGTCATAGTCAAAAGTCAAAGATAACTTGAAATCAAATTGAAGTGAAGACGATTATTCTTTTATTCACTTTTTGTAACCGTGTAACATACTATCTTTTATAACTCAATGACTTGAAAATAGATATTTGCATGAAAAAACTTGATTAAGCTGTAAGAGGGTGGTAAAGGAGGGGTCCCGCGCACGGTCGTACGAGAAATAAAATGTCAAAACATGAGGAACAAAAACTTAGAATATGGCTTGCACGTTGCATTTAGCAACACGACATAAAACACGTGAAATAAATTCAAGTTTTCTAACGTGTCCGGATATCTTTCGCATGTTTATTTAATAAAGTCAGTCTTTATGATATCACGTTATTAAAATGTTTATTCTATAATCCACCGATTTCTAACGTTTTTGCACTCTCACCATTTTGGTCAAAAGCAGTGTTTAACTTTGCGAAAATGCAACCAAATGCCTTACCATAATCTAATCATATGATACGTTATCAAAACAACACGCTTGCAAAGTTAAAACAAAATTTCGAAAAGACATAACGTAGCCTACGTATCTTACCAAAGACTATTCTCGAGCGTCTATGACTCTGCACAGGATAAAAATTATCTTAGCTCTCTTTAAATCGGTAGCATTTATCTCGTATTATGTACATGTTAAATACATGCAGTGATCAAGTTTATATTTTGAAATGAATCACGACAACAAGGGGTGTAAATACTAGAGATGGATTTTTTTTTTAATTTAGGCTTTTATCAAAGAACATAAATTTAGCAACATAAACCAATACGCTAAATGTGAACCCTGGCGGAAAATTGAGAAAAACATTTTGTTGCATGTAGACTCAGTAAAATCGCATTCCACAACAGATTGAGGGCTGTTGAATAAATTGGGTAGGTAAATAAATTCTTCCACAGAATACAAGGTACAATAAAAAGCAAATACGATTTCAAGAATATGTAAAAAGATTGCCAACAAAAATCAAGCGCATTTTATTTTTGCAGATAGGGTATCACTTATCGGGGATAGTCGATACGATATCGAGTTACAAAGAAAATGTTCCTTTGATGGCTCCCTTACAGAAAATTCTTACAGATTTGGAAAGTTCTACGATACAATAACGTACAGCGAAAGTCTGGACGTGGACGCTTCATATTCGGCTCCTGACCTCCATGAACTTTACAGATTCCACGTATTTTTCTCTCATTGCAACGAAGATAAAACCTGGGTCTCATCAATTATAAACAAACTTGAATCAGAACCTTACAATTATAAGTGTTCGTATGGAGATTTCCAGCATACTAACAAACTTAGTTTCTTTCAAAGTGCCTTATGTTCAGCAATGCTCAGTGAAAGGGTTGTCGTTGTTTTAACTCCAAATTATGTGAGAACTACTTGGCTAGAATTTCGTGAAATATTACAGAATTTGACTGAAAAAAGTTTATACCGACAACGAATGTTGGTTGTTTTATTAAAAGACTGTATGATACCAGAATCTCTACAACAGATGGGATTTTTGGATGCCAGAGAGAGTGACTTTTTTCCTTGTTTTGTTAAATATCTCGGTAGTGGTAAGTGTTGTTTGCATTGGGTTAGTGTAACCGAATCTAGATACAAAAACCATTCAAATATCGTTAGATCCGCATTGGTCATAGTTGTATGTTTATATACACTCTGTCTCATATTCCTTCTTTTTCATGTTCTAGGGATTTCCGTGTCTATCGAATTGTCTCCCTTTGTCTGATCCTTCGGTTTTCTTTTCTTTATGATTGGTGATTTTCCAAAGAAATCGTCAGGAGAGCGGTATGCATTATTAAATTTATCTATTAAATCAGATTCAGAAGTATGTAATTTGGACTTTTTATATGACTGTTACATTGGAAATCAAACCATATCTCCTATTTCTGTCATCATTTAACTAATGTGATAAAAACTGTAATCCTTCATTTAATTACAAGTTTACCAATGTTTTAATATTGTGAATTTAGCTATTCTGTATACATATCTAAATTAGTAGTCTCTCTTAAGCTGCATTAGAACAAAAACATAGGAAAACAAAGATCCAAACATAGTTAAAAGGAACAAATCGATAGAGAACCCCAAATCCAGCAGCAATGACGACAATGTATGTTAGATTTCGACGTTTCTACCTAGTATCTGGTATTTAAAATTTAATACCACAATTTACATCGATATTACTTAAAGCAAATCTTATAATATAAGCAAACATGTCGAATTATTTCTAAACATTGTCTTGCATTGTTCGCAGCAAATTAAAATAATTGAATTTTAGGAGACGATGTCTTTATATCCTTTTTAGTTTGTAATCTCAGTTTCATTATGTTTTACTTGAAAAATACAAAAAGAACATCGTTTTCTATAAAACTTTCAGATCGTTTACCTAGAAGCAGCGACTCGTTTGCCAGTGAAATGACTTGTATTCTTTATTCGCCTTCAAGTAAGTCATTATTTTTTAATAGATTATGTTCGGTTATTATATTAATGTTTCCAAGTTCCACATTCTATATCAGACAAAAGCCGGGAGCAGATGTGAATTTTAATTGACAGCTGTCTTAATAGCAGGTGAAATATAGTTCACGGAATATAAAATAAATATCTTCGACAACATGATCTTTTTTAATTTGTAATACTGGAACCATCCATTTGCCTTGAAATTGAAGGAAAATACTCCAATTATTTGGGATTCGGCACCCCTTTGAACTTTATTTATTCTTATATACAATTATAAATGATTAACGTATAATGATGTAAAATAAAACACACTTAGCTAAGACCCTAAAGACTATAAGGCTTGCATTTGGCCCCAAATGATAGCACAATCTATGTTCTTTTAAATAAACGCTTATTATTGGTTTGTCGTCATAACTGATCAGTATTTCATACAATACGAAAATACAAAATTACTAATGTTGAGTACATATGAAGAATTTTGATGTGTTATGTGTACATTTCAAGGAGTAACATCTCTTCAGTAGCATTAGGACCACAACATAGGAAGTCAAAGATCCAAACATAACAAAAGAAGCACTCAAATACAAAAAATCTTAGTGGGAAGACAAATCCAAAGGCACTACTAAGTGCAATATTTTCGAGTTCTTAACGTGTTTTAGTGCATTCAAGATAAAAGGTGCATTTTTAAGACAGATTTTTGTCGCGGAAGCATAGAGGGAATGCCAGACCCACCTTCTTATTGCAAATTTTTATTATATTTTTACATTATTAAACAATATGTGAAAGATATGATTGGTACTATGTTCTAAACTAAAAACTTACAAAAACAATTTTTCATCGATCACAGCAATTACTGAAAGTTATTAGATTTTAAGGCATTGACTGCAACAAGTGAATAATACATTTCTATCAGGCCTTTTCAGCATCCCAAACTTTGCTCTAAAATATGAATTCTTAAAAATGACATGATTTGCTAATGGTTTCTTCGATCCGTTAACTTATTAACATACAACAGTCTTATAATTGCACTTAATGTATTGAATTCTATTATATAAACTAATTCATAAAGGATAGCTCTTATTAATTGTCGAGTACCAGAATGTTTGTTAGATACGGTTGACATCTTTCCAGCATTGTATTTTGTCAAATTTTCAGGTTGTTATCTTTGTATTTGGCTTATCAGCGTTCATAACATCATGAAATTTATATAGATTTCATTTGGGCCATGTGTAAGCTGGAGGTTCATTTTTTGACTGATTGATCTTCTTATTTTTTGGCCCTATATGAGGGTAAATCC
>JARWCS010366181.1:0-15963 GCA_034783895.1 Geukensia demissa | reverse complement strand
CTTCGTTTTTTTTTTTTTTTTTTTTTTTTTTTTCTTTTTTTTTTGTTTGTTTGCCTTTTTGTCTTTGGAAACTATGAATTTATTATCTGTCGTAACCTACTAAATTTTTCTTAAACCTTAAAAAACCCTATGAAAATATGTCTGTTACCCTTCTAATCGTTTGGCTTGTGAACGGAAATTTAGAATGTACGGAAAAGCCCATGGAAGTAACAATACCGTTATATCTAGCAAAACATGTCCGAATAAAATGTGTCCATTCATCATCTAAAGATAAGGATCTGATTAACGTTCAGTTGTATCTTTTTATTCTTGCTTTCAATATTTTTTAATCATCAAGGAAGATGGTCCAAAAAATCCGGTCACGGTTCCAGTTTGTGTTTTTGCAATTTTTTCGAGATAATTCATACTGGTTTAAAGTGCAAAATCATTTTAATTAACCTTTCAGAGATATGGCATTAACAATTTTTTGCATTTGAATATAAATTCTAAAAATGCTTGGCCTGGCTCTTTTAGTTTTTATATATAACAAAACGGATTTCCGCATTTAGTTTAGTGTGTTATTATTATCATCGTATGTATATATTTATTTATAATTATATTCATTTGAAGACTGTCTTTTTTGTTGGTATGTCTGATTTTTTGTTTTTCTTTGAATGAGCAAATAGTGCCCTAGTTTTATGAATTGATGTAAATTGATTAATTTGTAATATAATTGTAATATTGTCTGTTTATGTGCCAATAAAGGTTTCATTATAAATTTTTTTTTAAAAGTTAACAAATAAGTACTAGTTTCCAATATTAAGGATATGAAGAGTGGATGTTTAAAGGACAAGCGATATCTATCTTACCGAGGAATGTAACGGTTAGGTAGGATTAAAAAGTTAGCCTTTCAGCTGGCCATCCAAGGACTATATAGCTAATTAACATGAGTTTGGTGTTAGTGGTTTTTAATGTGCATAGAACTTGACATTTTTTTAAACTGCGGCGTCTCCAGCGGAATAAAAATATACATTTCCTAAGTCTAGACGCCAATTTGTATTAGTTAAATCAATGCGGCTTATCTTTGGTGATTTATTTTTGATATAGTCCCTACTATTGTTTCTTATTTTATTCTTTGATGTGACTTTGGAGTATCTTTTCTAGTCTTTGTTATTACGACCAAACAAGTCTTGTCCTGTCAAGTATTTTATCATTCAACAATAAAATCGAATTAAAAAAAAATAAAAAAAAATGCATAAGAGATAAAAACTTTGAAGTAAGGTTGTAAGGGCCGAAAACAAAAATCTTAAATAAAGCACAAAAGTATAAATTTCAAACTCATTTCAACAAATGTAATTCTAATGCTGAGTGTTTTTTCTGTCTATCTTAATATTGAAGAAAATGTCCGTTTTGTTGTTATAAAGCCAACTTGTCAACTAATACCTAAATTAAAATTGTGAGCTTGTTGTTTAGTAATTTATGTATTATGCAACAAAAGCATCGCAATATTGCCAATGCTTATTGCAGACATGTATGTTATTTGGTGTTAATTTGCTTGTAGGACGAGCGTAACATGCATGCAGCAATTTCTTCATTTTAAGAATATTATCAGTGCCTGTCCAAGCAGATGGCCAATATTTTGAGTGGCTAACTTTTAAGTATTTTCATCTTGAATTCTTTGTCGTTTATTAAATCCTCTATATTTACACTTTGAGATCGGCAATTGTAATACTTTATGATTATTTCTGAATGTCAACGACGACCTCGGAATAAATGATAAACCTTAAGGATAGACGGATTTGTTTGATGTATCCTATACTACGATTGTTTTTATTTATAAGATAAATATTCATCAGTATAGCTTAATGATTTTGAATGTATCGTACGTTCTCATCCATCAGATAAGAATGATATAGATGCACATTGGTTTGATAAACATGCGGCAAGTATGTATTAAAAGAGGCAATTCCTGATTACCTTCTGGAACACCTTCGTTCACCCTTTGGCGGGGTTCGTATTATTCATCTATGGAAAGTCTGAGTCTAATCCTGTTCAATTCTTGTTTTTCTTTCGATTGTCGTTTTTGTCCACTGTCAGCATTTTTTACCCTCCCGTTTCTCTTGTTTTCTCTTGAGACACGTTATGCATATATTACTGCTCAACATAAGAGACAAATACGCACTTTCTTTGGGTCAATAATCGGAAACATTTAACGCCTTTTAAGTTATTCACGTTCAATACAACTTTTACACTTTTACTTTGGAATAGAAAAGTGCCCTTTCACTTAACATTAAACAAAACCTTCCAAGAGCTGACATATTAGATTACAGCAATAAGTGTGGAGATTCAGTAATTGCTTGTTTGCCCTGCATCTGTCTTTGTTTGTTTTTAGGTGTTTAAAATGTATAATTACCAATGTTGAATAAATATGGAAAATTTTTATATGTTGTTTTTATATTTCACGGCGTAACATCTCATCAGTAGCATTAGAATCGAAACATAGGAAGTCCAAGATCCAAACATAGCAAAAGAAGCACTCAAATCCAAACAAATCAGAAGCGGGAAGCCAAATCATTTAGTGCCATATTTTTCTATGCTTTAGAAGTTAAACAATTGCAGCAAATTTTTGTAAAACATTGCTGGTGAATACCCCCCGGGGACCCCAGGCCCACCAGCAGAGGCATCGACCCAGTGGTTTCGAAATACATAACCAATTTTGAATAAATATGGAGAAATTTCGGTAAGCTATATGTACGTTACAATTGACAGGGCAAGTGTTGATAGTCATGTGCACCTTTTTGTATGGTGCAAAGTCATTTATTGCGGTAGGCGTAAGAGATTTGTGCAGGTTAGTTTAAATCAACATCTTACAGCATTTTTCCGTCTAGCCCACCAGTACACTTGGGCCTCATTTGTCTTTTTGCTGAGATTAATATAGTTCAACTTCCTTTTGTATTTCTCTTTGTTTTGTCTTTTTTTACTTCGTTAGTTGTATATGATTACCTTGTTCCTAGCTTTGGACATTTTAAGTGCCCCTAACATTTTACCCGCCTTTCTGTGAGCTGATCAGCGGACTGGTTGCGGGGCTTGACATACAGAGCTGACTCAGCGCGACCCTCGGGTGGTGGATAGGAGAACCCTTTCGTTGTGGATATCAGGTCATAAAACTTAAAGCCTGGACAAGACAATAGTGGAAGAGAATGCCACGCTCCAAACAGAATAAGATCTCTTCTGTTGATTTCCAAAAAGAAATGCTGCTACAAAAGACTTAAGGAGTAGGCACGTTAAGCCCCATATTTGCCCCAATTTTAGATTGTGTGAAACAATAAGTTGTTGTGAAAATGCTGTTTTTCAAACGTCTTTTAATAATTCATTACTTTTTATTTTACCACGAAGGGTGCAACCAGTGGAGCAGAAGTTTCATACCCTTCCGGAGCACTGGAACTCATCCTTGATTTTGTAGGGTTTGTTTTACTTCAGTATTAGTTTTCAGTGTATTGATGTGTGTTTTATGTTTTATTTAAGTTGAACTATTGTATTAAATTAGAATTATTGATGTTTTAAAAGATAAATTTTTGTCCAGGAAGAAATTGTTTTTATAGTGAAAAGGAAAAGGAAAAGGTGCAGTTTGACATCTTGATCTAACATAATAAGCCATGAAGCTAAGTTTAACACTTGAAAATAAACAAATTATCTGAAAAACATTCTCCGTCAAGTTAGACTTAAACATGCAACATATAAAATGTGTAGTAGTTGGAGATGGGTAAGCCTATTCATTTTACCTAATATCAGATATCTATGCTTGTTAACCTTTAATTGATAGACGACCAAGATGTATTATTTCATATTTAATCATTTTTACTGAACAATCTCTCAAAATGTCTTTTGTTTAATACATTTTATTGAATGACATGTGTTAAGGCCTATGATTCTGTACATGAATAAAACAAAAGGCCAAACTTTACAAGTTCAGGTAAATTCAATGACCAAGAAACCTTATAGTGCAATAAAGATTCGAATGAAAAGGAAATATTTGAAAATATTTTTGTCTATGAATATAATTTAGAAAAAGAACATATTTAAACAAATATTGAAATGAAGTAAACAAAAATATTTGATGTGGTTAGTCAAAAGAACATGCTTCAGAATTTTATCAATAATCAACAAATCTTATTTCATATAGAATTGAACTTCATTTGAGTTATTTCGATAATTTTGATTTCTGCTGTTCAGTTTCCCTTTTGAAGGCTTTCCAAAAACATTTATTAGACATGCTAAACACTCATCATGATTGACATTTTATATAATTATATAATATTCGATCTATTGCAGATGTGTTGGGAAAACGTGTCTCCTAATGTGTTACTCCGCCAATACATTTTACGAGGATACTGTTCCAACAATGTAAGACATTCTCATGTTACATTTAATAAAAAAACTTTTGCCTTAAGGGACAGGTGAAAATACTATTATGGACTACACAATGTGAAATATCCTTATTATCAAAAAGGTACATACAAATTAAATCAAAGGGACAGACAGAAATCGTTAAATCAGAAGACAGACAAGATCACGGCCAACAAAATGAAACGAAAGACAAACAAAGAACACACCACACTTCACTGAAAACTAAAGCTGGAGGAACACGAACCCTACAAAAACCAGGGTGGGTTCACGAGGTAAGCAAGAATGTGTTGAAATAAGCATCATCTGCTTACAACTCGTGTACATTGTGCCTGTATGACACCGATAAAAAATCATTTTCTTAATTAAAAGGAATTCGAAGACAGACAGAAATCGTTAAGTCCGAAGATATAAAAGACCATGGCCAACAAAATAAAACGAAAGACAAACATAGAACACATGATACTACACTGAAAACTAAAGCTGGAGTAACACGAACCCTAGAAAAACCAGGGTGAATTCAAGTTCTCAAGAAGGGTTAGCAACTCCTGCTCCACTAGTTGTATTAAATCATATTTAGCTTTTGTTAAACACAACCATATTTTGATTATATTTCTTCCACATGTATTTGGTAATATTCGGGTGAGTTCACCTAAGAGGATTCTCTTAAAGTACGATTTCACAATGACGTAGAATACATGTACATTAAACCCATTTTAATATTTCTACGTGATACCTTGGTGTACATTTCTACATGACCATAATTACTGGGTATCTTTTTGGATATATAAATATCTAAGTATGTAATATATATGTTTATCACCTGTGCTAATGAAGTTGATCCTATATGTAATAATACACGGAATAAGTAACAAATTTGAAAGATAGGAGATTTCCTCAGAGATCAAACGCAAATCATTCCTGAATATGAGAAATTTCTTTAACATTGGTAATTTTGTATTATAAATAAAATTGTTACATGTACTTTTAAATGTACACGTCATAAAATAATCTGGTTGGAAATGGCAAGATATTACTTCTGGCTTATAATTAGCCATTTCAATAATAATATGATCTTAATGAATTCAGCACATCAAGATCTGTAACCTCGTCAGAGGTATCATCATTAATTTTGAGTTGTCAGCCCTTTTACTCCAACTATTTCTCATTCTTAACTTATTCAAAGGACTGCACAGACACGAACGAAGTTTTGATTTTAAGAAAAGAAATCATTTTGTAATATTCCATTCTTTATTCAAGTTTTCTTAAACTGATATAAATATGTAAACTGCTTGATCTTTTTTATTTGCAACATTAATTTACGCTTGGTAGGCGCGTAGTTTTTTTAAACACAATTTGTCGAAACTACGGTTGGAACAAACTGTGGCCTGCTCCTAGAAGTTTATCCATCCATTCTCATAACGACTCGTGAGTAGGCAAATGCTTCAAATATTTTGAGAATAAAAATTGTCAAAATGCTTATGTATAGAAAATGCATTCGAGTAAGGAAATGTTGAAATGATTATCAGTAGGAAAATGCTTCATATTGACTGTTGGTTGTTAAAGGCTAAACTAGAGTAAATCAAACTCCATAGGCGGCCATTATAACATTTTTGCTAATTAGATTTTTACCTGAAATTCAGTTTCAGTGACACCTATTTTTTTCTGAAAGTGCCATGACCTAGGCACAATATATTAAAACGGCACGGAAGGTTAAATGTCATTTAAGAAAGTTTCAGCTGATTGACCTCTTGACCCGTCAGATCAAGCATGTTCAAAAGGTCAAATTTTACAAAATATTAGCCTGCCTTTGAATTTTCGTAGAAAACAAATTATGTCACCAATTTCAATAGATTTGAAATTATTTTCTTTCTTACACATTTCTTTATTTCACATTCTAAAACTGATGCAATGAGAATGTTTACAGCAGTTTAAGTGAAAGTAAAAGTCAGGCCTTGCTATTTATTTACTCCTAGCTTTTGATTACAGCACTATGCTATTTTTAGATTTAGTGTAGTGTGACCTTAAACGTCTAGTGACAGATATTTCATGCATTTACAGGACGAGCATATATGCTCATGATGAGTAGGGGTCAATGACAACGCTTTAAATTTATCTATAAATTCTGATTACACTCATACAATTGATATTACATATTTTAGATTTGACAATTATAACACCACAGTCACCATTAATGACAAAACAGTAGAATTAGGTCTCTGGGATACTGCTGGCCAAGAAGATTACGATAGATTACGTCCATTATCATATCCTCAAACAGTGAGTATCAATGTCATCAGGGTTAAAACATATTAACTTAATATCTATCCGCAGCAAAGTGATGTCATATACAGTTATGTAATGGCATTGAGGGAAATAACAATTTATTTTTCCTGAGGTTTTATTTCGCGATGCGAAGCGGAGGGAAATAGTCAAAGTCGAAGGAAAAATAAAATGGCTATTTCCCGAAATCAGATTAAATAACTGTTTTATTATTCCGAAAAACAACTAAGGAAAAAATTCCACGTTTTTATAAGTAGACGTCAGTGCGCACTATAGTACAATATTTTCGATCTCGAGATTCGAATGTCTTTGGTGACGTCACCGGTTGATAGTCATCGGAACTTTTAACTAGCTAATAGTCTTTGAAACTATTTACTGGCAAATGCAAATCAATAGATAAATATTAATTTTATCTTTATAACATTAAGTATAGAAAACTTCTACTGAGATATAATAATATTTATTACTACTCTTCATGTAAGAATATCAATTCTACTTTTTTACTTATTTTTACAAAGGACAAATATGATATATAAGTGCGAATGCATATTAAATGCTTTTCCATGTAATATGCCTGTATAAGGCAGTCTTTGAAAAATCATGTGATAATTATTGGGCGGGGTTTTCTCACTTTGATTAACAATGAAGTAAACATTCAGAGTAATAATAACAATAATACCGCGTAATCCGTGTAATGTGCTAAAATATGTCCCAAGGTTGGGACATTTGGGACAAAACCTTGGGACATGTTTTGACATATTACACGGAATTCGAAAACACAATATTATTGTATAAGTAATGTTAATGTTAGTCACATTTTAAATACACATGTACAAGTTCATGACAAAGGACAATGGTCGTGAGGGCATGTTTTTTGTCCAAAATTTGTCTGAAAATTAAAATTGGTTTATATTTATTATCCTACATCGTTATTACTGAATAATTCTGTAAAAAGATAATCCAACTGTTTTTTTTCTTTCTTTTTTTGTTGTTTGTTTGTTTGTTTGTTTGTTTCTACAACGGTCACATGGCACATAGGAATTGCTATATATGTGAAAATACTTAATAAACACCAAATTTGATTCAAAAGTTTTAAATATTTTGTCGATTTTAATATAGATCGCACGAAAACATCACAACCAAACTTTACACAATCAATGGTCTATCAAATTCAAAGGTTTAGTTAAAATATCTTCGTGAAAATTTTGTGCGCTGTGGAACAAATAAAAACCTTCAAAAGGTATTATTATTATATCAAATGTGCACTACTGTCTTGTCAAAATGATGACAATTAAATAAGTTTAAGTAATGATTCAACTGTAGAATACCCGTGTTAGAGATCAAAGGTGCACAGTCCAAAGATACAAGACAAATTCAAAGCAAACCAATGATAAAACGAAAACAAAAAAAATTTGGATTCCATGATTTTTTAACAAAACAGAAGTGAGAATTATCAAAAGACGGTTATTAGACAGCATTTTCACAGCAACTTATGTCTGTGTCATAAAATCTTACATTTGGGCCAAATTATGGGTTTAATGTAGCTAATATAGCTTTGAATCAGATATCAAAAGCAGATGAATTACACTTTCAAAACATTTGATAATCAATCCAGCATATAATATTGTAGCAGTATTACTTGCACTTTGAACGTGTTAGGAAGATGTTGTTATCCCGTACTTAACCTTAATAAAAGTTGTAAA
This sequence comes from Geukensia demissa, assembly GCA_034783895.1. Classification (NCBI taxonomy): domain Eukaryota; kingdom Metazoa; phylum Mollusca; class Bivalvia; order Mytilida; family Mytilidae; genus Geukensia; species Geukensia demissa. The sequence continues at coordinate 7,594 of JARWCS010366181.1, read as the reverse complement.
TAGTTTTAACGTCTACTAATTCTACAATCAACTAATTCTACCAGTTTGTACCAATTTCATTGTAGGATGTATTCCTTGTCTGTTTCTCCCTTGTACAACGTCCAAGTTATGTAAATGTTGCAGAAAAAGTAGGTACTCTATCAACTATGTCTACTTACAAAAACTGAGGCTCATACGATTTTACTTATCTTTAAAACATTAATGAAAATTGAAAACCCATTGATTCTTGATGATTTCATTAAATTTGAAATTTGAGGAGAAAAATTCGATAAAATAAAAAAAACATATACTTTCCAAAAATCTGAAATACAAAATCAGTCCATTTAATTTGATGGATGATGATGATACATGATACATGTTTAATATTTATAACTATAAATTAATTCCTCATAAATGAAAGCCTAAGTTCATTGCACAGGATATAAGTATAAATATTATACTTAGAGGTTAGTAAACATTTAGTAAATGCCTCTTAGATTAAGCAATGCCAAGCCCAATGCGGTGCACGCTTCCTAACTGAAATTTGAAGTTATAAATGTTCCAGCTTATGTGGTGTATAATTTCGGTAAGGCTGCACACTCGTGTGGATAATTTTAGGATTTTTCTATTGTAACTGATTTCGAATACCGAATATTAAATATTGACCCTTCAAAGGAGGATTTAGAGGACAAGTTGGATATTACTTTTAAATATTTAGATGATTTTTAGCTTTAAATTACCCGAAATTTCAACAATTTGCAAAAGAAATTTATCCTAAAGAACTTACTTTTGAATAACTCTTATATCAGTAATTATCGTAATCACTCTTACTTTTTAGATTTGGATTTATAAAATGAAACAGATTGTTTCTACACTAAAATTTGCTTTTGCTAAAATTCTAAAGCACTGAAAATACAGAAAGGCTTCGAAACGTATTGCACTCTATTTTTTGGTTCTAATGCTACTAATGAGAGGTTACTTCTTAAAATGTACATAAATCAAACCCAAAATTGCATTTTAAAGTGCTCAAAAGTTTTTGATTCGTGTGACCTGGTCAAATAGCCTTTTGATAAAGTAAGGTATGAAGTCCATATGGATTTTTGTTATGTGTACAAAAATTGCTTAAATATTAGGAAAAGCAAAATTAGAAACCGAAGGGCCAGACAAAAGGGTCAAGTCGACAAAGGCAATCTCGAAAACATGAACAAGAAGGAACAGGAAACATAGAATACATAAAAAACTAAAAACAAACATACAGCTTTTACACTATGAGGACCCTGTTTTTATATTTAAAAAATCCTTAACGCCCGTTGTTGAAAATCTAAATAGCACTAGTAAGCTTGAAAAAATAATAAACTAACAACTTAATTAATAACTGAATAGAAGTATTCAAAAATATAACAAATGTCTTATTTTAGTGGATGCCAGAAATTCGACATCATTGTCCAAATACCCCTGCCGTGTTAGTCGGAACAAAACTAGACATTCGTCAGGAACAAGGACATCAGAAAGTGAAACAGGTAGACAAAAGATATTCTGTTGTATCACATGACACAGGACAATCTTTAGCAGATAAAATACATGCCGTAAAGTATATAGAATGTTCGTCCAAGACACAGGAAGGAGTGACCGATGTATTCGACCAAGCCGTAAAATCCGTTTTGTTCCCTCCAGTCATAAAAAAGGAGAACCATATAAAATGTGATTTACTGTAATTTGTGGTATAAAAACTGTGATCATATATTTGTGATATTATTGGAGATAATTCCAATGATTTGTTGAAAATTAAGTGAGGTAACAGATTTAATACAATCAAGTGTGGTAATGTTGTTTTGATTGGGCCTTTTGTATTTTCGTGAATGTTAGACTGCTGTTTGAAAATCTACCTCCTGTGTAATGTACTTTGTCTTCAAGCAATCATATCATGTAGTCTATGCTTTGAAAGTGTTGTAAAAACAGACATATTGATAAGAATAAAGAAAAACCAGTCATTAGTTTTAAAGATTTCTATGTTGTAATCAATTTAGTGATATTTGGATCTCGGCTCTACTACGTTTATAGGTTGGATATATCAGTACCAATATGTTATTTAAGCATTTCACCTGACATAATAGATGCTATATTGTTAGTTTACAATTAATAGAATCCAATAGCCATAATGCATGTATATATTTGCATTACACAATAATGGTTATACAACATAAATGTATACAGTTGTTGAGCCTCAACAATATTTTGTAAAGGCAATTCAATGAAATTATTATTACGTTATTGTATTGTTGAAGACTGTGTGATATTGTGTAGAAACTTTTCGTGGATTTTGAATACGGATATCTTATATTTTATATATATTTATATTTCTTTTAATAACAAAAATACAAGTTGTTTTTATGTTCAGCGGTAATTATGTTAATCATCCGTACATGGGACTATCAAATATGAAAAACATCATTCTGTTCGAGAAAATCTATGAACGCTGCACATGTTAAAACAAACTTTTGTGCAATAAAATGATTATTTGTTGTGTAAAAAAGAAAAAACAAACTTTTCAAGATGTGGTTTTGCGACAAATATTTTTTTTCCAAATTGTAAAGTTTTAAAATTACTTTCTGAACTACAAATTAAGTTGTTTGTAAACTGACCATGTAAAATTATTTTTGTCAATTTCGGAGAAAATACAAATTTCCCACATTATCTTGAATTGACGACAGCTTAGGTCATTTTCCACAATAGCCCTTGAAGTAAGGTAGCCTCAACTACAATACGTTGAGTCCACGGTACATCTCATCAACCAGATTTCAAAAGTCGATATCTAGAGGCCTCAATTCTAACTATTGAATTATCTTTATGAAACTTTAAAGGTCAATTTGGAAGTGTTTCTCGGTAGTTTAAGGTATTGTCCAATTTTTTAAATTCCATGTTTTTTTGCTTATTTGTAATAGATATATTGATTTTCCTCCCATTTTATATCTTGAATTTTTAACATAATACAATATCAGTTTATTTAAAAAGCGAATCGACAAAAAAGTTTATTGTCGTAGACGTCGTGGTTTTCTACTAGGTTCAAGGAGAATTTGGGAAATTACGACGGTATATTAATAAAGAATGAATTATTATCGTCCATTTCAGTAAATGGCAAATATTTTGAGTTCTTTTCAATTTTTTACATGGGAAAAGTATATTATCTAATGGTAAAGATATGAAAACCATACGTTGTGACATTCTCCTATAACTATGTGATGAGAGCTTTTAATTATTACATAATACATCAGCAACAAATATCGGCAAAGATGTTACCAATGGTACAAATGCCTTTCATAGATTACGTCAGAAGAAGTTTTAAACGTTACGGTTTTTATAGTAGACGTTACGGCTCTCTGTAGTAGATAGTCAATAAGTGGTTCGATTTTCTTTATAGAATCGAGGCGTTACATTGTCTTTAAAGGCAACGATTTCATTTCCTTTTAAAAAAAAACTAACGGTTTTAATCCATGAAATACAAAGAAATGTTTAAAACATGAGAAAAGAAAGCACCTTTTCCCCAAGAGATAATCATCATTTACTATAATTTATCATCATTCTGTGAAAAAAGACAGAGAATATACATATTTCGGCGGGACAGATAGAGAATATACATATTTCGGAGGGACAAACAATAAATCGGATAATACACAACATAACAACCAACCAGATGTTCTTGCAAGCCTTGTGAATGTTTTGCTGAAAAGACGAAAACAATTACATGTTTAGACTAAGCAGGAGGCGTCATATTAGATGTAATGCAAAAATACATAGAAATTGTGAATCAAATAAAGTTACTTCCAAAATTAATCAATAAGCCATTTCGGTATTGCTGTCTGATTTGAAGAACCCGTCTTTTGGATCTTCACTGCTGTTTACAGCTGACATTTCCTATAGGGTCTAATGTTTAACTGTATGAGGTAATTGTGGCCAACTCGGACAACATTTTGGTAGATTACCATCTATTGATCATATCATTCAATCTCGAAAAACTAAATTTGGTAATAATCAATCTAGATAGCATATTTGCTAAGTTTATTGGCTGTTGGCAAAGTGGTAAGAAAAGATCACGTAAAATTTCTGATAGGGTCAAATAATTCCCTATTAGGTTTCGTGGCAGCATCTCACATGTCTTGGTAAATGATTTAAAAGTTTGGTTCAGGACCATCCACAGATCAGCCCTACAACAAAGTAATTCTACTGACTTAGCGTTTGCCGACCGCACAGATTATTTTCCAAGATTCAGCCGATCAGAACAAATTATATGCTCTACCAGACATGATTTTAAAGAATGGTTGCAGACCATCTAAACAGCGTTTTTATTTTTGCCAATTCAACTAAGGTTTTATAATAATAATTATTTTACTATTATTACTATTATTATTATTTATTTCTATTAATATCAAATTTATATTAATCAGGGCGTTCTTGAGCCAGCTTCGAGAAACAGAACTGAAACCGCGTGAAAATATTTGTATTTTTAACTTCCTTGTTGAAATGTGGTGCGTTGTTCTTTGGATTCATTCAATACCTTATTAAAAAGTAGTAACGGATTGGTGTTTAATGATATTATTAATCTCTGTTATTTATCATCATAATTCGTTGTGATCTCTATGAAAAGCAGAAGCCCCAATATTATAAAATCATAGCTGTTGCTGTAGAAAACATATCGTACGATCAATTGTTGCTTAAAAAAATCGTAGCAGTTTAAACTTACGACTGAATGTTTGATAAAGCCTTCCGTTATAAACATGCCAAATTTTATACTTTAATGGCTGCCATTTGCAAAAGGATTTCCAATAAGTGATGAAACATTTCAAAGTTTCATTTTTTCTTGTTCGGTTTTGTCAACAGTCTTCAAAGAAGATGAAAACTGTCTGAACAAGGTGTGATTATTATTTGTTTTTTGCACCAGTGATAATACGGCTCATGTAACCTGTGCTTTTCGATATTTAAATATATTTATGACAACGTTGACCGAAAAACATTAATAAAATAATGTAATTATTATCTAAATATTTAACGTTTCAATATTTTCCACGCCGGCTGTCTTCTTATTTTCAGCATTTCGATAGAAAACTCTAACGTCTTCAGCAAAAACATTTTTTCGATTCTCTGTTTGGATTGACTGAATATGGTTTAGTGGGACAACAGGGTTTACCATGCTAGGTTTCATGCAGATATATCTCTAAAATATACCATGATTTCACTTACTGTATAATATCTGTGTATTGATTTGTTTAAAAGAATCCTTTATAATTCACGCACAACAATAATCCAACTCGGAAATTTTACTTAATTCAAAGACCAGAATGCTTTTCATAGCAAAACTCAAATCGATAACACTTCGAAAAATTATTTTACAGAACATTTTTGTCATTGATTATTTTCATAAAGATGGAAAGTAGTCAAATTGGTTTTTTGAAAGAGCACACTCAAAACAAAGAAATAGTAAAGAATAGTAAAGCAAAACGCCTGATTAAAATACATATTAACATAAATTTCAAAGCCGTAAAACTTCATTTGAGATTAATGTTTAGAGCTTGATTTTTCATAAGCATAATTTCATAATAATTTTACAAAAAATAAATATCGATTTTTGCTTTTAATCTTTTACAGTAATGTTTGAAAAAATGTGCCTCATAATTGTGCCAAAAAGTTCTAATATTATTTTATTCCACTAGTGTAAGTACGTTGTGATGTTACATTAAAATGAAAAGATATGGGTAAATATCAGAGAGACTGCACTGCAGCTACGCGAAAAACAGAGTTTACGAATCTAGAGTTCTCCAGAAGCCTTCAACGAGGGTGGAATACCACTCCTTGTGAAAAGTTCTGAATCGCCGAAGTAAAAAATCGTGAATGTGTTAAATAATACTGCTCTTACCTAAATATTATCAAAAATGTACATGTAACAGAACAATAAATACAAAGACAAACCTATGACCACAATTCCTGACCCGGGACAGGCACATGAGACGTGTGTTGGGGTTAAACTAGTTTAGTGGGTACCCAACCCTCCCACAAAGAGTGGTCAAAGGAAACAATCAAAGAACACAGAAGCAGTAACCGACGTTCTATAAAAATCAAACAGAAAGTCACCTAATCCGACTACAGAGTTCCTTAATTACAATAAATATACAAAAATACATACAAAAAGAAAATAGATCTCTAATGAATGCTCGCAGTTACTGAAACCAAACTTAGACTGAGATTCCTAATTATAAAACATGAAGCCTCTCAACAGGAAATGCCATCAAACACACTATGTCTTGCGATTAAATACTGTATTGTCAATAAACGTGAAGAAAGACTAGATGGATGCAATTCTAACGGTATTAATATTTCTGTAATGATGCGATCAGTTTTTTAATATATGTACCAACAAAAACAAGTATTAATGTCTTCATTACAACTTCGAACTTGTACGCCTGGTGAATAAGTTTGTTTAACGGAACGGTGAGAATCAAGGGATCATCTTTAAATTTGTAAGCTTTTTATGACTGCATAATTGCAAACCAATTGTGCTCTCTGCCACCTGTTGCCCTTAATCTCTCAACTTGGTTAATGTAAACCTCAGTAACTTGCATAGATACACAAGTGATGCAATACGGATTATCCAATATATGATGGTGACCACACATTTAAACAAGAACCAGGGTCATTAATCAACTGCGATACATAAACTCTTCCGACAGGAGATATAGACACCATAGTCTTACTAATCATCTGTGATACATACACCCCACCGACAGGATATACACGAACCAGAGTCATAAATCAACTGAAATATATAAACCCCATCCACAAGGGAAACAGGCACCAAAGTATCTAGTCAATTTTAATAATTTATTAACCCCACCGATAGGTGAAATAGGCAACACAGAGTAACTAATTAACTGCGACACATAAACCCCACCAAAAAGATAAAAAGACGGTAGAGTAACAGATCAATTGGAACACATAAACCAGAGTCATGGTGAAAAAACACGCACAATAGAGAAACTATTCAACTACGAAACAAAGAGCTGACCACGGGAGAAACAGGCACCAGAGTGTAACTAATAAACTGCGATCAATAAACCCTATTGACAGGACCAAAATGGTCAAAGTCTTTTATCAATTGCGACACAAAAACCCCATCGACTGGGTAAACAGGCATCAGAGAAGCTAATCAGTTGTGACATATAACCCTTCCGACGGAGAAAACATACAGTATAGAGTAACTTATCAACTTTAAAACATACCGACTGATAAGGAAACAGGCACCATTAACTCATCGACTGCTACACACAGGGGAAACAGTCACCATAGAGTAACTAATAAACTGTGACCCATTAACCCCATCTACATGGGAAACAGGCACCATAAAATAACTAATAAATTGTGACCTGTAAACCAAACCGACAGGGGAACCACGCGAAATAAATAGAGGAACGACTCAACTTGGACATATTAACCCCACCAACAAGGTTAACAGGCATCAGAAGAACTTTTCAACTGTGACACATAAACCCCTACGACGGGAAAACAAGTACTTTAGAGTAATAGAGTAACTTATCAACTGCGGCATATAAAGCCTATCAACAAGGGG
>JARWCS010366170.1:0-10440 GCA_034783895.1 Geukensia demissa | reverse complement strand
GTTAAGACGTCATTTACGAGGACGCTGAGATTGCGCAATGCGTTTTACGAGGACGGAAGTTGAATTTCTGAAATGGTGAACGAATTACAATAAATGACTATTTAAACAACTAAAACCGCCGGACTACAGATTCTGCTTGGGCTTGGGACGAAACCCGGATTAGAATTTACGGATTCCAGGACGGGTGTCGCGCGCAAGATAGGAGATGCTAACCCTTCCGGAGCATCTGATCCCACTTTTGTTTTGTAAAGGAGCCCGTCGATTCCAAACCTTTCTTCCTTTTATTTTCGTTTTATCTTTAAGTTTCAAATTTGTCTTGTCTCTTTAAACTATGCAATTTTTATCTCTTACATGGGTATTCTACACTTGACTTGACTTATTATTTGTCAGTTATACAGATACTGCGTTCATTAAAATCTGAAATGTCTCTACAAACACGGGAATAACGAACGCGCTAAGAAATATATACACCGTATGAAGGAGCCAAAGGAACTTCCCCGTGAAAGAACGCGTGAAATTAACAATTGGGGATGAGAAATCGTCCCTCTTGTGGTAAATTTTGGTGGACATTTTAGCTTGAGAAATATTTATATCCAATGGGCCAGAAATGAGCATTTAAGGCTTTTGTTGCTGGCTTTATTCAAGACAAATTTTAGATAAATCTCGGTAGTGCATTTGTAGAAATCTGAGTTATTAGCCGAAAAGATATCATTAAGGTAGCGATAGGTATTGTTAAATTTGTTTACCGCATTGAATAAATATCGTCGATTTTTGGTTGCAGATTTTGAAATTCATTGTACATAGGGTGGCATTTAGATTAAGTTAAGTTCGACTGTTGCCGCCATATCTGTTTGACACAAGGATACCAGGTACAACCTTTAAGAGGAACTTCAAGGACCATTCCACCAGAATTGTGTTGCATGTGGCGCACTAGTTTCACAAAAAAGATTTTTATTTGAATATTCCAAACTAAGTTCTTCAACTATGCTCAAAACGTACAACATAAAATACAAATATACTGTTGAAGGTACCAAAACGTTAAAATTGAAATCATATTAATATATTGTGAGGCAGAAAAATAGAGACACTAACTCCAGAAAAATAGAGACACTTACTCCAGAAAAATACTTTTAACATAATTCACTATAGTTTATGCTCAATGACCGATTTGGAAACAGATAAACGGCATTATTATATATGAGACGGCCAATACCAAGAGCTGTCGTACCAGTAAATAATAAAGTAATACTCTACGGAGGCAAAAGTTCTGACGTAATAATTATTAAATCATTCAAATTAAGTACAAGTACTAAAAAAGTAAATGCGTACAACCAGATAATTCATTTGAACTCGTTTGTAGTAAGTGTAATTGGAACATTTCGAAGTTGTAAGTAATCAGTACTACTAAAGAATATATATTTAGAACATTTGAAAATTGTTTGTAAAGAGTATATTTTGAACCTGTTGTTATAAGTACTGTCAGCCCATATTATTGGAACATTTTGAACTTGTTAATAAATTAAGTATTATGAGAAAACTTATTTGTTCTTTTTTTAAAAAAAAAAGTCAGGTATTTTCGGACTGATTTATAAGTATGCCGGCAAGACGGCTGTAAAATTGAAACAGTCGACATTTTACTGACACTTAGAAACAGCTTTTATAATAAAAAAAGACTGTATATCCGGCTTGAAGGCATCGAGCTTGGGCACCACCGCAAGTGCTGTTGAATATTTGGATGGATGATGTGAAGAAAATAGTTGATATCCTATGATGATGTCGTCAGTAACAAATTATGTGTTTTAGGAAATGTTGGAACTTGTTTGAAATAAGTACAACCGGAGAATACATTTGGGATCTGCATAAAATTAATTGACACTACGTGGACTAGAACGTGTAAATTAGACTTTATAAATCTCATATAAGATCATAAAAAAACTGAAGTACACGAAACACTAGTTATATCAATGTGAATAAAAAAGTAAACGAGAAATATAAAGAAAAGAAAACAGAAAGAGTTACAGCAGCACAAACCCAGAAAACTGTATCTCAATTATTTGTTATTGCGAGTCCAATTTATTGTCCTAACCACTGTGGAATTTCCTTTCGTGATTATAATAACCTTGCATGCACTATATCACTACGTGTTGTTTATTAATGTCATTTAATATCTCAGAATATCTCATTAATGTGACGAAGTTTCCAAGAAATCTTGGCTGACCATTTAGATATTGCGATCGATAAAGTCATTCCCGCCAAAAAGTCAATGCCATTGTATTTTTAACCGGATTTCCAATATTTTGACTTCGAGCACTGCTGATGAATTGTCAATCAACGAAATCATGGAAATGGCCATACAGTGTATCAAATTGAAATTGGTATTTTGTGATACATGGATTACTGCTGCCCTGGAAAGTCTTGCCAGGAAATAGTGTTATACCTAATTGAGGAGAAGAAAATTTATTTTATTAATATTGAGTAATGAATCCCAATATAAAGTATTGTTCAGTCAAGCGTTCCTTCTTTATTGTTATCCGTTTCATCCATATAAAATAAGACAAACACTGTAACATCTTAGATTTATTGATATGGAAGAAGTGTGACAGATTTGTTTGTCTCAGTGAAAGAACAAGACAATGATTTTATCAATTTATGAGTGAGTTTAACAAGTAAATTAAGTATTATTTTAGAAGAATTTCAGAATTTAAGCCAGAAAATCTTTAAATTACAACAATTTTTCGTTTGACATTATTCTAGTTCGATTTTAAAAAGTATGCCAATGCAGGTTGCTGACTAGTTTGAGATTCAGTCTAAATGTAACTCAACGAAAATCTATTTTAGTTTGCGAACATCTTTTTTATACATCTTTTAATTATTTTCATGTTTAATATTTCACAGGCATAACTTCTCACTCATTTGTAATAACTCAACATTTCAGAAGACACATTATTTGTCTTTCAAGTATTCTCGCACAATCAACTATCTTCTATCACTATCAGATTCTCAATTTTTAACATTTTTAAAACTTTTTAAAAAGTTTTTGTATTTAAGGATGCTGTAATATTTAGCTGTTATTTAAATATAAGACAACTAGGATACTGATTTTTAATCTTCGTAGACGACGTCCTTGTCCTAAATGCCGAAATGTCACATTTATCATCTCATTCTTAATTTGAATAGATAATTTTATTATTCCGCTAATGAACGTTGATAGTAATAATTTTGCCTGACAGGAGAATCGATTGGTAAAATACAACATGTAATTTCCGGTATTTGATGTCGCAGAAGTCCTACCATGCTTTTAGATATCTACAATTTTAAACTACACTGTAAACAAACACTGCAATCACTGAAAAGTTGCAGATAATTTTTATTGACATAAACCTCTTAAAGTTCTGTAATATACATGGTTTTATCACAGAAAAGCCTTCAAAATATATAAGGAATGTCTCACACTCCTCCTTAAAAAGAAGAGTAATAGAACTAAATCCACATTTTTTATATTGATATGAAAAAGCTAAAAGAAATTTAAGCTCTTCCTTAGTAACTGCTTGCAATTAATTAAAACAAAGCTCTATATGCATTTCTGCCTGACGAAAGCATAAAGTTGGTTCAGGAAGAAATCAAATAAAGCAATCTATGAAGATATGGTACTTTCGTAAAAAGTAAAAACAAGATGATGCATGTACAATGACATATTAGTATTTGTGTAAATTAGCAATAAGAGTCTAATTATTAGTTCCAACATCATCAGTTTAAATTTCAAAAAAATGTCGAATCTATACTCATTATGGATAAGTTTATTTAATGAAACATTTAGTTTCAAAGGCTCATTTTCAAATGTAAACGCCTTTCAGCTGTCGGATTGGGTGACTTTCTGTTTGATTTTCATGGTTCGTCGGTTGCTGCTTTTGTTTTCTTTGATGTTTTCTTTGTTAAACAAAATTTATTTCTCTTGATTTAAGATTTGAAATTAGTCAATTTAAACGTCCATCATCTATTGAACCACTTTGTGTGTAAATATCTTTGTGAATATGTCCATCGCAACTCTCCCATTAAAGGATTAAGGGTACTACAGAGACGGATATTTCAATGTACAATCTTCACATACAACCAGAAATTGTCATTGATTATCCAACTATAGACTGTTCAATCATGTGAAAGAACATTCAATTCAAATCTGCTTATGGAGTATATATATATTTAACACGTTTTATAGATTGATTTGATGTGGCTGCAATGAGCAGAAATACGATATCCTCTAACATGTTCATGAAAAGCTGGGATAAATAAGCCTGCAAAATGCAAAATACTATCTTTATCTCTATATACGCTAACGTTGAAAGGGATCACCCCTATCACCAAAAGCTATTCTTTTTATAATCTATATGGCCGACTGGTCTAGGACAGCTGACACAGTGCAAGCAATGGTACCTGATATGTCAAAGCAGTGTATGTACGAATCCCAATGAGGGAAGAACCAAAATTTGCAGATACAAAACTCATCCCAAACACTGTTCGTTTATTTTCCAGACGTTTATAATCGATTTCGTGTTGACTTTGTATCATCTGATGCGACAGAAACACGGTTTGGGAGGTATATTTTAGAATTGTCAAATATTTAAGACGTTTATATATAAAACAGGCTGTTAACTCTTTATTAATTGCGCCTCTTGCGCGGTGTTCGTTTTTTTCCGCACTTTGATATGACTATCCATTACATTAACTTCTATTTTTTGTATTATAGCCATGACTTTATTATTCTTATCTTGCCATAGCCTAACTATTGTAATGCAGACGACGGATATAAACAAACTAAAGCCAATATTGCAATACTTCTAGAAAATCGGGACTTATACAGTCGTCATTATATGTTCTTATTGTCATAATCACTTCCCCGATAATAACTTACAAACGGCATCGAATAAAAAAATGCGACAGGCACATTTAACAGAGCAGTAGCTGCTAACCCTTACTGACCACGTGAAGTTCTATTACTTTTATGGATTCCCATTTGTTCAAATTTTAGTTTTATGTCGTGTTCTATTTGTTTTTTTACTTTTGTCTCCTGTTCTGTCTTCCTTGACCATGGTCTTGCAGTTTTCATTTTGTTTTGGGTATCAACCGTTTTTCGAAATATGACGGTGCCTCCCAAATATATATATAATATGGTCGCCATCACGAATTGATTGATCCATATGGTATCAGTGTATCTAAACTGGTTATGGACCTGTTACCGGTAATACAAAAATAAGTTGACCTCTTCTCGGATTGACGTTAACCCGGATTTGAGACTAAGAATTCCACGGCGGGTGTTGTGCGCAGGACAGGGGATGTTTATCCTTCCCGAGCACCTGATTCCACTCCTGTTTTGTAAAGGGATTCGTGGATTCCAAGCTTATGTTCCTTATGTTTTCATTTTATCGTTTAGTTTGTTTTAAGTTTGTCTTGTCTCTTTGGAATATGCACATTTGTTCTCTCATGGGTATTCTACACTGGACTTAGCTAAGTTAACATATCATCTTTTTAGCTATTTTTGTAACATTTATTGTCAAACGTTCTGTTTCAAATTCATGTACATCTGAAAAAAGTGCAAGCATAAGAAAACTGTTCAAGTGTCAGTGCAATGCAGTGGCACATTTCACGTCATTTTCTTTCCACTATATAAGATGATGAAAGACATTTCAATATGTATTTTCGAAGGTATAATGATACTATACTTACCAGTGTGTTGCTCTATCATAAACTCAGATGTCATGTCCTCAATGGAATAATGTATAACAGAATGCTCTGTAACAGGTCTATCCTCGTCTAAAGCAGTTATCATGGTTACAAAAGAACCAACGCCTGAATTTTCTTGAATTGCTGCCATGAAATTATAATTTGTATAATTAAAATATATGTATAATGTATTAATTTTCGTCTTTGATATTTTCTTAGATAGCAAATTCATATTCGTACATGAGGTATATCAATATGCCCATTGTACTATCCAAATGTTAACTTGATAAGAGGAAACTTGACGATATTGTGGCAGTAGAAAGAGAATGAATAATGGAATTAAGTAGTTGCGACTTGTGGTGATTAAATCCAGTGAAAAACACACATGTTAGAGATCAAAAGCGCATAGTCGAAAGAGACAAGTCTCTGAAACAAACTAAAAGATAAACTGAAAACAAAAAGTACATAGGCTGGAGTCCTTAATGTCAAATTAGTGTCAAATCAATCAGGATGTCAAAATCGGGAGTGTCGATTCGTGTCAAATCTGGAAGGAATCGCAAGAACTCCTATATAAACAAGGAGTAAGACCAGGTGTCCGAAAGGGTAAGCATCCACTCTCCTGCACGCAACACTCATCGTGGAATCCATTAACTCTAATAACTGTTAACGCCAATCCGAGAAGAGGTCAACTTATTGTTGAATTACCAGTAAAAGGTCCATAACTAATTGAGATAATTGAAACCATATAGATCAACCAATTCATGGTGGCGCTCATATAATTTTAGGAGGGACGATTTCAACCTGTATTGGATGTATCCTTATAGTAATTTATGCGACAACAGCAATCTTCTCTTCTGAAAATCCTGATACTTGGTTTAGACATAAAAAATATTATTTATGAAATCTAACAGCACGACAAAATATTCCACAAACCCTATTAAATTTTGAGGTCACACTGTAACCAAAAAAATTCAGCTACACGATTCCACGATACAGTTTATTTATATATATATTTGTAATCTTCAAATTAAACAATAATTCTTCTTTTAGAACAAATTGATGGCATTAACGCGGTCCAATGCCCTAACTAAATTTTAAACATTAGTGTCAGTAGCAATCGTTATATATAAGAAATTTTACAAACTACTTCCGTTGTTCCGTGTCCCATAATTTGATTTGAAAGTAAGTCATAGACGCAACACAACAAACGTACAATATATTGACAATAAAGACCATACAAAATTACCTTTTGTTTTTTATATGAAAATTAATTCTTTAACATGAGATCCTGACAGTTGCACTCATAATAAAATATCGTCTCGTGTAACACACTTACCCTTTCAATAGCTGCATGATTCATTTTTCAGTGATTTAGAAATTACATTATTCCTGGAAATGTTTGTAAAATAAAATTTGCAATCCATATTTTTGTATCATTTTTCTATCGTTTAATGATAGCAAACCTTACTATTTTGCTACTCACAGACTTTGTATATTCCATTATTAGCAGGATGCCAGACTGGTTTATGGTCGTCCACATCTTCCACGAGTATATTGACATGGACAAACGTATCCAGTCGGGGAGCTCCTTTGTCACGGACCTCGATCTCTACTGTCCAGAAGTTCTCTTCCTTGTCAGTATCTATTTCTGAGATTAGTTTTAAATCGCCATGATCTTCCATTGAGAACTTCGTATCGTCTCCTAAATGAAGGTAAGGAATTTGAATTTTAAAATATTTTCATTTAAGTGAGAAAAATACATTGTGTCGTTACAAAAACTATGTGAATATCAGTACATATAAACTTGTTTTGCTGACCTTCCAATAAAACCATCTAAAGACTCATACAAAAAGTGGCCGTGGTCTAAATAGTACGAAAATTTCAATTAGAACACAAAAAATCTAGCTAACTTTTCAATATTTCATGATACAAGAAGATGGCCAAAAAGCAGTAATCAGAATTTGAACAAAAATAAAATTAATAAAGGTGTTATAGCAGTGTTTGTGAGTATAGCTGTCCTTAACCGAGGGATGACCGTCAGACCAGTTATCGGTGTTCATAACTGTGTAGATATTTCTTACTTGACCGAGGGATTACCATCAGACCTGTTACTTGTTTTCATAACTGTGTAGAAATGTCAAACTTGACCGAAGGATTACCGTCAGTTATTGATGTTCATAATTGTGTAGGAATGTCAAGAACCGTTTGGACACAAGTATGAAATGGTGTGTTCACTATTCTCCAACATTTAATAATTAGGGTAATTAACATCTAATCAAGGTAAGGGATTAAGGGGCCAACAAGAGGGTTGATAATTGACTATTTGCCTGTAATAAGAAAAGATAGTAAGTTTTTATGTCCATATTTTAGAGGATTTCCCTGTTTTAAAATTCATATAATAGTACATAAATTAAAAATTATTTCGATTTCGAAGATTTTCGGAAAAACCAAAAAAAAAAAAAAAAAAAAAAAAAAAAAGAAAGAAACAAAGAAAGAAAACAAAACCAAAAAAAGAATTAACATAATTTTTTCTTGATGTTTTTGTAGAATTTCCATAAATTTTGATAAATTTTTGCGTTGTATAATGGAAAAGGTGTAATATGATAAACTTTAATTTATTTAACGAATAACATTCCGAGACTGCAGTAAAGGTTGTGCTGTGATTGAGGAAGAAAAATAATTTGATGGATCCATATATATGTTTAAAACATGTTTGATGTATTTATTTTATTTTTTACTTCAACTTTCATTTTTAATTATAAAAATTAATAGTGAAAGACCAATTTTTGCACCAACAAAGATAACAGTTCATGAGTATGCAGACTTCGTCAGTTAACTACATGCAATATAATATCTTCAAATTACCAGTTAATATTGTTTCGTGTCTATATGTTTAAAGTAGTAATTCAACTCTGTATATGTCACTTACATATATATACGTTTCAAAACAAATATTAAAAAGTCAAATTTTACAGCGTGTAAAGCGCTTTTCTGGATTTACCCCCATCAGACACGGCAGGGGCTGTCAGTCTTATATTTCCAATACATGTATTATGAAAATAAAATATCTTATTAAATTTCATCGTTTTTTATGATATTTCTAATGGCAAAGACTTATACGTTTGAAAAACTAGCAAAATATTATACACACCAGAAAAACATAGATTATGTTAAGATATACGGAAAGAGAATATATACCATGCAGCTAGATAGGAATATCCACTTGAATGATCTGATTACAATAAAACATTTTTGTGTTGGATAATCGTGAACATACCCTTTGAAAGGCCTCATAATCCCCTATGCTGTTTTAGTCTAAAGTAATTAAAATTAAAAATGTTGGAGAAACGTGAATAAACCGCATGAAATTAATTTGAAATGATTATGCACGTCATGTTGCAGTCAACAACTTAAATCTAATTTGTTAATGGGAGAATATGCAATAATAAAAACAGGTAGTAAAATTGTGCACATAATCATAATTTTTTTCATTTTGAAAACGGAAATGTCTAAATAATTAAACAGTCCGAAATTGAACTATTCCTTATTGATCCACATAGACCACTGTATCCATCTTGTTGAACAAAATTGTACTTCAATACAATGTAGCAAGTACTTGAATGTCAATCAAAACATATGGAAATGAAAAGATATGGGGTAAATGTCAGAGACTCCACTCCTACTACAAGAAAAACAAATAGAATTTACAAATCTAGAGGTCTCCACAAGGCCTTCAACAAGGGTGTCTGTCTTCCGACTTAACTGCCCCTTTGGTATCTTCGAATTCCTTATACAAGCTCCTGGTGAAATGCCCTTAATAGTGCAAATATAAAACATGTAAGTGTAAATTAATACTGCTTCTACCTGAATATTATAAAAAATGTACATGTAACAAAACATAAAATACAAAGATAAACCTATGACCACAATGAGACATGTAGTGTGGTTAAATTATTTTATGAGAACTTATGTTGATCCTATAAAGGGATGTTTCTGAGAGGAAAACGATAATATGTGTTAAATAAAAATATAAAAAATTTTTATGATAGAAATAATCATTTAGAAATTTTCCGAGAAGTTGTTATGACTATCAATATTTATTGACACAGTAGAACCTGATCATTCTTTTAGACACACAAATGAGCTCTACAATTATTACAACAAACCTTTAGTCATTTTGTAAACGAGATTTGAAGATTCTACATCTGTACAATCTAAGGTTAGAAGTGTGCTACCAAGCCTTTCGTCTTCCTTTATTTTAACCATGTACATTTGTGATTTGCACACCTAAAATATTGAAGCAATTTATTATCAATATTCATCCTTGTATGTGTTTAAGACGCTATAAATATTTGGACGGTACTCATACAGATCAGACAAAATGAGTGTTTTTTTCAAATACCTGTATTCTCGAGCTAAGATTGCTTTTTAGGATAAAACTTATTCAAAATTAACAAAATAAATCTACTGCAAAGGCTTTCCGTTTTTAATATAAACATAAAAACTTTTTTTTTAAAATTCTGTGTTCAAATTAACTATTAAAAACAACCGAATCATCTGAAGTTTTTAAGTAACAGCGAACTTTATCGAACCATCATCATTTAAGACGACTACAAGGATATTTCAAGAGTTTGAGAATGGCAAATGATTTTCCGATTGTAAACTTTCCGTTCATGTCCAGCAACATTCCAGCCGCACCTGCATACGGAGTGTATATCTCTC
>JARWCS010366159.1:0-10441 GCA_034783895.1 Geukensia demissa | reverse complement strand
CTCCTTTCTAAAGTATTCCACTCTAAAATTGTTTATTTACATTTTTACCCCTGAAAACTAATCTTTATGAGTTCCTGGTACCAAATTTTTCAAAATTCTTTAGCTATGCATCAGATACCAGGGCTATAACATTTACTTGGTAATCCCAGTCGTTAAATCGTAGATCGATCATAAATAACTAGGTTAAAAAATATAACCAATCACCCCACCTTTTTTGGTTGAGTAGGATGCGAATCTTAAAATGATTATTCATATAAAAAAACAAGAATTATTTTTGGACTTTAGGTCATTAACTTCTGTGTTTATATATCATGGTTTTTGTATATCAAGTAAAGAAATGTTGGTCACTTATTAGAAGATAAATCGGAAATACAAATATTTGGTCACAAAAATAAATTTCCAGATGTTCTTAACAAGCTAATGACCTAAGAAATTCTACAAATATTTTGTCCCCAGAATGAATTTACCAATTCTGACAATAGCTTTCAAAGTTTATTGGAAGTTATGACTAAGGAATTCCTATAAATATTTTGTCAGAAGAATAAAATAACAGTTCCTTAAAATTACCACTCAACAAGTTAAAAATTCAATAACCAATTACTTTGTTTTAAAAATGTGACAGTACTTGAAAGATGTAAACATCTACCGGTAAACTGGTAGCCAAGTTAGGGAGCAGTAATGTTTAAAATACTTCTAAACACTTTTACCTTTGCCAGGTAAAAATCAAACAATTGTAAAAGTGTAAACTAGGTACTTGTAAAGTCAAGTGGATATGTTAAGTATTCCTTATGTAATTTTTATTTAATCAGAATTTAATATATCCTGTATCAGGTAAATTTAGCAGGTACAGGCAAGTAGCTGTACTAAATCACTTAATATTGAAGACTGTAATGGGACCTTTGACTGTTATTTGGTGGATAGCTGTCTTATGCCACATCTCTTGTTTTTATGTTAATGTTCCATACTATGCCAAAATTGTAGTTCTTTGATGTGCCACTTCTATAAATGCTTTCTTTATTGGTCACCTGGTACAAATTTAGAATTTTTATGTCTCTTCTTTATGAATCAAGTTTTGTGATTATATGATTAAATGATTAAATTAAATGAGCAGAAAAGTGTAGACTAAAATTAGTTATTTGCTTGATTTTTAAACTTTTGCCATCTTTACAGTCATGTTTCTTCAATGACATTTCTTCAGTGAATTTCAAAAATGTGCCTTGACATCACTTAAAAACTAGCAACATTCACAAAAAATAGTACCTGCATAGAATAGTATGTTTAAGATCCAATATTAGTACTTTAATGGTATCGGTACACTTTTATCAGACTTAGTGTTAAATTAGTTTTTCATTAGAAATAATAAAGAACCTGGAAATGGTTTACTTTTGTTTTACTTATTTCTGTTTAATTTCAGACAAGTGCAAAAAAATCTACAATTCCAACGATGAACAAAGGTCAACCAACAAAATCCTTAGGAAGTCCCAGCAGAACAGCAGGTTTGTTATTATATAGATAGGCATAACATACACCAATAAATTCAGGCAAAATATAGAACGCCTGAAAAAATGCAGGCATCACATGACAAACTTACTGGAATAAATGCAGCATCACATGACAAACTTGAATAAATGCAGCATCACATGACAAACTTGAATAAATGCAGCATCACATGACAAACTTGAATAAATGCAAACATCACATGACACACTGGAATAAATGCAGCATCACATGACAAACTTGAATAAATGCAGTCATCACATGATACACTGTAATAAATGCAGTATCACATGACATTGGAATAATGCAGGCATCACATTCTGTTATAATTGCAGTCATCACATGATGCACTGCCATAAATGCAGAAAATAACATGATGCTGTGGAATAAATGCAGACATCACATGACACATTAGTATAAATGCAGCAACACATGACATGAGGATAAAACAAGCATTACATAATACACTGTAATAAATGCAACATCACATGACACAATGCTGTAAATGCAGACATCACATGATGCACTGGAATAAACAGGCATCACATGATAAACTGGAATAAATGCAGACATCCAATCACACATTGGAATAAATGCAGACATCACCTGACACACTGGAATAAATGCACACATCACATGACACAATGCCGTAAATTCAGACATCACATTATGCACAGGAATAAATGCAGACGTCACATGATGCACTGGAATAAATGCAGACATCATATGAAACACTGGAATAAATGCAGACGTCACATGAAACACTGGAATAAATGCAGACATCACATGAAACACTGGAATAAATGCAGACATCAACTGATAAACTGAAAAAAATGCAGTCAATTTATGACACAGATATAAATGCAGGCATTTACATTAAGTGATTGCATACATTACTAACTGGAATGAATAACTGAATGTGTCTTACATTGGAATGAATAAACACAGGCATCACACACTGGAATAAATGCTAGCATCACATACTAGAATGAAAAGAGGCATGACATCTGCCTAGATTCAGGCATTGCACCATACATGCAGGAATCACAAGGTAAATTCATACATCACAGACGCAGTTACGTTGAAATAAATTCAAGCATCACACACTGCAATTAATGGAGGTGTCACAAACTTGAATTAATTAAGGCAAGACACTGCAATAAATGGAGGCATTACACTTAAATACAGTTTGGCATATCTAATGTTGAAGAAACTTCTTTTGGATGATATTGATTTTTTGAGTCCACATGATGTTGCACATTAAAATCAATGCAGGCATCAAAAACTAGAATTAATGAATTTGTCACACACTTCAATAATTGCAGACATCTCTCACTGGAAAAAAAGGAGAAATTTTCATTTGTATCTCTAAATCATATAAAAATCTTATTGGGAAGACATCTAGCAAATTACACTCAAAATTCAATATATGTATGGCCTGTTGAAAAATTAAGTTTTGAATGAAAAATTGGGGCATGGACATTAGAAACTTTTACTTTGGTAGTTCAATTTAGTTTCTTCTTCTTGTATTGACAGGAAAAACCACTCCTTCAAAAACAGCCCAGTCAAAGATTGGTTCCCTTGACAACGCTAAATATACACCTGGAGGTGGTCAGGTAAACTAGGGAAAGATAACATTAAATTATTGTTAAAATTAGATGAAAAAGACAATGTTATTTCTCTAATTTTTTTCACTTAACACATTTCTCTACATGTGTTTAGAATACTAATTATCAATGGCACAAATTGAATACACCGGTTAATAATTGCTCATGTAGTTTTCCCTATTTGATAGAAAAATGTTTTTAAAGTAGAATAAAGAAGGGAACCAAAATCTTAAAATCGTGAGGTATTATTAAAAATACTTCTAGAGTTTCAGTAAGTAATTCTGTATTAAACTATCTAAACTGTAAATAGATTCGATGATTAAAAAATATATCTGTTTGTCCATCTCTATGATTAAAAAATATATCTGTTTGTCCATCACAGAAATTTAGTTTTGCTTTTCATGGAGTTACTTCCCTTGAATTGACAGGTAAAGATTCAGAGTAAGCGAACAGATTTTTCCAATGTTAACAGTAAGATTGGTTCCCGAGATTTTATGGATCACAAGCCTGCAGGTGGTGAGAAAAAGGTAAAATTGTAAGCCGTATATTGTATAGACCTATCCTCAGCTAAAAGTCAATGAAAATTTCCTTGATTTTAGTGATTCCAGTGTTTTGAATAATTCAAAGTGCACCTAACATCTGTTTCTGTAATTTAGTGAAGTCTACCTAGGAGTTAACAGTATTGTATTGGAAGATTTGCCGGAATCAATTCAGGATTTGATGGTTACAAATTGAGTTTACTGGCGACACAGTAAACGGATATTTGCCACCATCAAATCAAAATTGATGCCGGCAAATTTTCAAATGCAATAATGTCAATTCCATTCTAATGCAAGTTAATAATTTACGCTCAATCAGAACATTTTAATATCAGCGGAATAAATATCTGCTCTTGTACAGTTTTTCCCACGTATCAAACGTGGAATTGATGCCATGAAAATTTCAATGTCATTCAATCAAAATCAACGTTACAAACAGTGTTGCATTAGAATTAAGAATACACAGGTAATAAACAAACACATCAAATATCTAAATATGATATTCTATTAAGAATATCATGCTATGTGCAAGTTTGATGTCCATTTTGAATTTTAAGATGCTGAACATTGAAGATGTTAAAATCCTAAAAGGGAAATAACTTGATAAAGTAAATATCTCCTGTGGTCAGGCATTTTGGCAATAACTATTGGCTATTGCAGAGTTTGTGCCTGGAAATTAGTTTAATATTAAGCTTTATTTTTTTGTTGCCTTTTATTGGTTGGTGGTTAGTGGACTGTTACTGAACGTTATCAGTTTTTAATTGATTAACACCATATTGGCAGTATCTGCCATATCATGGTGGCCCACTTTTAGCACGTCTGGACTAAAAAGCCACATGAGTTTTGCAATCACTTAGAAACTTGTCTGTCATCTGTCTGTCCACAATTTAAAAAAAATCTTCTCCTCTTTAACTGCTTGGCCAAATAGTCCTTGGGTTGTCATTTACCAAAATTGTGCTAAGCATCCAGCCAAGCAAGATGGCAGCCATTACTAAAAATAGAGAGAAGGTGGTTCATTTAAAAAATCTCCAATTTTTATATTATTTAAAACTACTAAGCCAATTGTAACCGATGTTTGCTGGAATCTTTAAATGATTCTCCACACAAATCGTGCCCAGCATGCCCAATCGCTAACTAAGATGGCCACCATTGCCAAACATATTTTTAGATAGGACTCTATTCAAAATTTGCTTAAGAACTGTATTGGTTGAAACTATTGTCAAAACATACAAATGCTAGAAAAAATACAAATAGGAACCAAATAATTCTTTAACAGTAAATATATATAAAAAGTAGTATTTTTTTTGCATTATCAATGCTATTTGGAAATAAAAACTTTGACCTAGTGACCTAGCTCTTCTGCTGCTAATATAGTTTTATAAATAACAAATCAATTTGTTGCTTTTTACTGTCACACTTAACGACAGGTGTATATTTTGTTTGCTGATGCTTTAATAGGATCTATTTTTAGTGCATGTATGTCTTGAAATTTCAGGTTCTTTCACAGAAGTTAGAATGGAAAGCCGAATCTAAAGTTGGTTCATTAAAAAATGCCTCATACTCGCCTGGTGGTGGCAAAGTGAAAGTAAGTTCAAATGAAAGTAGCATATTGTTTGGGGGGTCACTGACTATTTTCTGCTAAGATAAAGGAATACTTTATTGCTTTAGGATTAAGGCATGCAATTTTCTTTCGTTATGCTGAGAGAATGGCTTTTGTTTTCTGTTTTATATTTTCTATTATAGAATTCTTGGAAATTATTGATAAAAACTTTTTAACATAAACTTATATGTTTGTTAGAAATTTTCTGAGAAAAATAGGAATATTTTTTTACGTCCTTATCTGACAGTCTCATGGTTCCAATTTGTGATAGATGATAAACAGACATTGGCATACCATATTAGGAACAGGGGTGTATCATCATGAGAGGATGTGTCTCATACATTAACACCCTCAGTATGACCATGACCTTTGACCAAAAGGTCAAATTTATAGGTTTTTTGATATGGCTTCATATCCAGGTCACAACTTTTATGTCCTTTAACATAGGCATACCATATTTGGTCCAGGGTTGTATCATCATGAGCCAATGTGTCCATACATTTATGACCCCAATATGACTTTCTCCTATTACCTCAAGGTCAAGGTTGTTTGACCATTTGCCATCTAATGGTCTGACGGTTGGCATAAAAAAATAAGGTTATGTTTGACAATACCTGAGTAAAAAATAGTATTATAAGCAGATATCTGTGACATTGCTTTCCTTACAAAATTAATAAGAATTATATCTAGCTTTAAATTGAATGGCTTTCCAACATGCATGCTTCTATCTTGTAAAATAACTGGCTTAATGATTGATGCCTTCTCTCAGTTAAAAGTCATTGCTTTGGGTTTTATGTAGTTAACTTCATGTATGTTTAAAAAAATATTCATGAGGTCATTGGGCTTTTAGTATTGTTGGGCTTTAAATAGAACATAAAAAGCTGTTGCTATATATTCAGTTTATTAATGTGTGCGTTTTTTGTTGTTTATTTTATCTTTAGATACAAACAGAGAAATTAGCATGGAATGCGCAGTCCAAAGTGGGATCGCTTGATAATGCATCTCATTCGCCTGGAGGCGGTCATGTTAAAGTATGAGTTCACATTTCATTATATGTTGTGTAACGGGTTTATGTTTATGGTTTTTTTTTTCAGACAGTTAACCTGTTTAATTTTAGATATAGAATTACTATACATTAAGAACAAATTAGTATGATTTATATTGAAAGTATGTTTTTAGTTTTGGGTTAAAAATGTTCATATTTTCTTTTTTCTATCTTTTATTGTCCTTTTATGGCTTTTTAATTTATTTTGCTTATAATTGGAAGATTAACACAAGGGGATAGGGTCACAAAAGGTCATACTTTAGGCAAAAATCAAATGTCAAAAATTTTGAAAAGATGATTTTTACCTTATATATTATAATGTTGATATTTGAATGAAAAAATCTAGTTTTTATCATATCTCATAAAGTGAGGGGACTAATGTTAGATCCTGAGTGCCAGCGTCCAAGATAGCAAGGTTAAAATCCATTTTTGCTTACTGGCATGTACCTCACAACAATATTGGAATATATGATGCATCTGGAGATGACAACTGCAATGCATGCTTCAGATGCTGAATTTTACCTATGTTTAACGCATAAATGACCTTGTTATGAAAACACGATTAAAGTACATTCCCATTTATAAGCATGTACCTCATCAACCACATTGGTATGGGATCACAACTTCAATATAAAAATAAGAGATTGGGCATGATTGTCCATGAGACAGCCATCCACCAAATGGCAGTTGAAATTAAACTTCTAAAGGTCCCATTACGGCCTTCAATAATGAACCATACCATAACAGAAGCTGTAAAATGCTGTAAAATACATGCTTTGGATAATGAATCTGACCTATATTTAATGCATGAATGACTTGGTTAGAAGACATGATTGAAGTCCATTCCAACTTACTGACATGTTCCACATCAACCATATTGGTTTGCATGATGCATCTAGGTATGACAACTGACATGTTCCACATCAACCATATTGGTTTGCATGATGCATCTAGGTATGACAACTGACATGCATGATTCACATGCTGACTGACCTATATATAACTTCTGTTAAGAGAAAAAAAATTCAGAAACAAGTGGCAATCTTTTTCTTAACAATGGTAGTGTTTTTACAATATTTGGGCAATAATACAGCTGAGTTTTGTATAATGAATCTAGATATGACAATGCTTGACAGTTATAAATAAAGACAATGCTGCTTAATGAGGTGGGCTTAACAGACAGTGGCTGCTTTAACTATCTTTCTATGAAGCACTCAATTTAACTAGAATTTTGATTCCAAACCAGGAAATATCTTGATTTTTGCAAAAATGGCTCATTTCATGCAGCGATTTGGTTTCCGAAAACAGCTGTTATTAGATAATTTAATATTGTCTAATTTCAAGGCCAAATATGACCCTTTGTGAACCTGCACCTTTGGTGAAATTTTGTATAATACAGAAATTGGGATTGTATTGTTTGACTAAATATAAATACTATTGTCATTAAAAACAAACATATATATGTGTGCAATAACTTGTAGGATTTTACTGCTAACTGATTTTAATTTTCACTCGACCAATACTAAGATTAAACAGATCAACTGTGGTCATTATTATTCATTTATGTCGTAAGATATTATTTCATATTTATTAAATAATTTGCAATTTTTACATCCATCATGCATGCATCAAATTGGCATCACAATGAAAGTTTCATTGATTTGAAAATAAAAAAGTAAAATGTAAATTAATATATGAGGAGATATTATATTCCAGAAAAAATTGATAACTTAATAAATCATTCCAGTTTTAGATACAAGCAGTGATTACCTCAGAACTAGGGGCTTTTATACTTGATACAACTTAATGACTTTTCAGTTTACTGTGACCCACATAAGTTAACTGAATATGAGACCATATTCCTAATTTTAAAATATCCTTTTTTTCATAAAAATTTCTACAACTAATTGTCAGTTTAAGATAAAAAAAAAGATTTTGTCCATATCAGTTAAATCAGACCAGAATGCCCCCATGAGTGGCTGACTTTTGTAAAATTTCCACATTTTTTGAATTTTTTAAATATTATACCCATGGATTACATGCATGATTGTCCTATAAAAACTAAACAATGTTTTTGATATTTTTTGACAGATAACTAATGAAAAAATAAATTGGAAAGCTGAGCCTCGAATTGGTTCGATGAACAATGCTGGTTATGTACCAGGGGGTGGTAAAGTTCAAGTATGATCATTATCACATGGGTGTTTTTATGTATATCAATGTCACTTTAAGTACATAGAAAGGCAAGGACTTTGTAGAAATTTCTGTAATTTCTCTTTTGTGATTTAGGTTTTTTGGGAGGATGGTGTTTTGTTTGGTTTTGTGGTTTTTTCTTTATTTAGTTTTACTTTTGTGAAATGGATTAGATATCCTTTTATCTGTGCATGTTGACTTATAGATATTTTTTTCTGATTTAACAGGGTTCCCACAAGACCTGAAATTTTTATTTTGAATTTTCCAGTCTTTGAATTTAAAAAAAAAACATGAAAACCTGAAAAACAGGATTTTGCAATTACTAGAGTTGCTTTTTCTTGTAAATCATTTTTCAAAAGATCCCATTGATTGTTGTTCTCATTATTTAGTTTAACCTTCTGTTGTTTTAATGGGTAACACAAAAGGCAACTTAGCATTGAATCTGGCTTCTTTATGTAATGTCTTGAGCATTTTTAGTAACAGTATCTTGTAAGTGTGTTTTGTTTTATGTTTGTAAGTAAAAACAAATGAGACAGTGGGACAAAGGGACCTTGAAAATCAAGAGAAAGTGCTGGAAACTCCTTAAAAGTACTTGAATTCAAGATGATATTTTTAGAGAACCCTGAAGAATGCCATTGTATTCATGTTCAGATATATGAATGCATTGTTTTATTTTTACATTAAATACCACCCTTTAATTTTATATATGTGTAAACTGCATGTCTCCAGTGCATATACAAGCCTTTATGATAGTCATTGTTTATACATTTCATTTATTTTTTTTAACAGGATACCATTTTTAACATATATTTTAACTTGTTTAAATATAAAAGTTCATTTTATATTTATTTTTTTTCTTCTGCAAATAACTACTAACACATAAAAGAGAGACACATTATCTTTTTTTATTATTTTTTAAGTCTTCTTTAAATTAATCACAATTTTCTGTTTTCAACAGATACCAAATGAGAAGTTATATTGGAAAAAAGAGTCTAGAATAGGCTCCCTGGAAAATACGAGTTACAAACCAGGTGGCGGTAATGTTCATGTACGATCATGATCACCTTGGTGTTTAATGTATATAAAATACATAACTACACTTACGATCCACACATTTTTGGAATATAGCAAGAGTTTTATTTAGTTTTCAATGTCTGTAATTTCCTTTTATGTTTTTGGCACACGCTTTGTCAACAAATTTCTGCAGGTCAAGTTTATTTCAAGAATTATAAAGTAGTCAAAATATATCTGTATTCAGTTATTAAGGGTAAATGTAATCATTCTCTTTTAAATCAGATGGTTGATTAATACCTACATTTTCTCTTGAGAATTCTTATTTAGGTCTAATGCCTATTTTTGAAATTTTATTTTTATACAGATTATACACAATCCGGTCAACTGGAACACCACTTCTCGTGTAGATTCCCTTGCCAATAGTCATTATACTCCTGGAGGTGGTAATGTTCAAGTAGGAATACTTAATACCTTTTCAAATAATTACAAAAAGTTCAGTTAATTATTGTTTTTAATTTGCTGTACAAAAGAAAAATTTCTATAACAATTAAACTTTTTTGGAATATTCATGAACACTAACCTTCTTGACCTTGCATGCATGAGCCATGATATAAAGTACTATACATATATATATATAATGTACAGCAATGATTTTTTTTTTCTAATTAAAAAGAAGCATTTCAGAAAGATATTAGGTTGTAATCATTTAATTAATCAATGTCCATCAACAAAAAAGTGACGTGGAAAAAGTATCGTACTGCTTCTCTGTTTCCTGTGATATAGCTGAAACCTTGCCAATACATAAAACCGCAATCAATAATTTTCTTCATTAATATTTTACTTAACAAAGTTTAACTTGTTATATCTTAAAAATATTTGATATGATATTTTAGAGTTATCTCTCTTTGATAAATCTGTTGTTTTTTTGCACTATGTAGATTCCTGA
>JARWCS010366149.1:0-10441 GCA_034783895.1 Geukensia demissa | reverse complement strand
TTACAATTTAAGTCCCCGTTTGCAAGGAATTGGCAATTTAGCAAAAACTCCTGTAATTTTGTCCGACAGCAAGGGAGCTAATTTAGAAGCTGCTGTTGACCCTCAATGCCATCCAGAAAATAAAATAAAATTTTGGTATAGAAAGGGCAAAGGTGTAAACGAACAATATTTATGGTTGAAAGACAATTTACACACAGAGTTGCAAAAGTTGGGCACACATCACATAACACTCTATATATGGTTGGGCACATGTGACTTGACTGAAAAGTCGGATAAATTTATTAATCTTCGTTCGGAAGATTTTACTACAGTCCATTCTGTTTGCCAGGGATTGAAACACATTTTTGACTTTATAAGACAATATCCCACTATTACACTTGTTTTTCTTGATATACCATATTATTCAATATATCTGTGGAACTTGTTTCATAACCATGCTGAACCAGATAAGTTCAGGGAGAAAGATAAATTTCTAGAAACGCAAGTTCAGGAGGTTAATAAATACATCAGACAGTTAAACACAATATTTCATAAAGATTCTCCCAATTTTTCTATGGACTTAGAGAGAAATAGAAAACACAAAACTGAGTGGCGTTCAACATATTCCCTGAATTACGGATTGTATCTTGATGGTGTACACCCACACCCAGATCTTGCAAAGTTATGGTTGATTCGTATTGCACTGAGATTTGACAACGATTGTTTCTAAATACTGTTCATGATACATGTAAGTGAGAATTGTCTCATTACAAATGGGTATAATTTACAGAGAAATAAACATTTAAATGTGTTGTTATGCTTAATTCATGTATGATTAGTAAATTAGTTATGTGTTTATTATCGCCAAAACTGATCTGTACGTGAGATTTATCTCATTACAGGCAAACCGAATTTTTTCTCGTAAACTTGTCACATATGTCGCGTTCGAATTCCGACTCTGAGTCATTCGCAGATGACGAAAATTCGTCAGTAGAAATATCAACACTACGACCGGCACCCATTCTTGGTTTAAATCATAATTCTCACTCATCTGACGAAAGTCTTTCAATACCAGTGCTTACACCACAAAGAAGTTCACCAGAACCAGTGAATACACCTCAACAACAAAATTATCCCATACAACCCATTCTTGGTTTAAATCATAATTCTCACTCATCTGACGAAAGTCATTCAATACCAGTGCTTACACCACAAAGAAGTTCACCAGAACCAGTGAATACACTTCAACAACAAAATTATCCTATACAACCTATAGCTCAAAATACAAATAATATAGCACCAGTTCAAATTATGGAAAAGCTAGCACTTTGTAGAAAGTTCGGTGGGTATCCACATGAAAATGGCTCAGTGTTTTTAAGTGAATTCGAGTCCTTTGCTATATTGCATCACATAAAGCCAGAGGAAAATGAACGTAAAATTGCTGCTTTTCATTTGCACCTCACAGGACCCGCATTGACTTGGTTTAACTCTTTAAATTCTGAACACAAAACTGCATGGAAAACATTTCAAAAACATTTTAAGTCAAAATATGTTCAGTTTGATTGGCAAAGTCCTAATGTCATGCTCGAAAACGAAAATTTCGAACAGCTAAAGTTGTCCCCTGGTCAAGCTATCGAGGACTTCCATTGTCAGTTGGTTGAGAAGGGACAGTTACTAAATAAACCACCACACGAAATCTTGACAAAATTCATAAAGGGGTTGCCTGAAAAATTAGCCTTTTTCGTCCGAGCGGGCAGTCATAAAGATATCTATAGTGCATTATCAGCAGCAAAAATGGGAGAAGCATACGGATACCGTATTCAAGATGAACTAATGGTAGCTGCTGCAAAACCTGTTGCAAAAGTCGCAACAAATTGTTCTACTGAAACTTCTGTTGTTCATGACCTTAAATTACAAATTGAAAGTCTTACACAAAGTTGACCAACTTTCTTCACAAAGAGTAAACAGGCCATATTCAAACTATAGAAACCAGAGGCCACGTAGGTTTGATCAAAACAATTCAAATACTGCCACACAAAATTCTGATTCTACAGGTTCACAACAAAGGATACTTACCTGTCACAAGTGCAAGGGACAAAAACATTTTATTCGTAATTGTAATTGGAATGGGCAGGGTCAGTGTAATCCCAATGTTCAGTGTCAACTCTGTTCACAACTTGGCCATTTTGCATCCCAGTGCGCACAGTTAGTAAATACGGGAAACCGTGCGACCCCGGGGGACACAGGGCACGCTCCCCCGGGCGACGGGTCTTAAGTGCCAGGAGGCGAAGTAGATCCCCCAGTAGAACTAGTTTTCGCAATGAAATTAATAACTGTTATCATAAAGCTCATGATTGTGATACTTCAACAGAAACTGAATCTGATTCTGGAAATTTGGATAAAGGGTCGAATTTCTTATACATTCCTGTTAAAATTGATCATATCAATATAGCCGCACTAATCGATACAGGTAGTTCGATCAATGTTATTTCGTCACATCTGTACAATTCAATTTAAGAACATAATAAAAGACCCTGTTGTATTGTAAGCGAAAAAATTGTTTTAGCCAATAATCAGTCAATCAATATAATTGGAACTTCACGAGTCAAAATATCAGTCCCGAATGGTAAACATTGGATACTAGTTCACATATTATCACAAACATCTCATCCTCTAATATTAGGGACAAATTATTTGCGTATGAACAATATAGTGTTAGATTTCGGGAAATCATGTTTTATTAGTAATTCAGTGAAAATTAAGAGTGACAAACAAATATCAGTGCCACCAAACTCAATGACTGTGTGGGGTAAATTTGGATCAAATGTACTTTATGGATCTCAAGGTATTTGTACGGGGAGTAAATACATAAATTCGACGGGACTTTTAGCTGCAAAAGCCGTTGTATCTGTTAGTCAAAACAAAAAGGTGCCTATTAGATTGTTAAATATAAAGAATGAACCCATTATCATACCACGGGGAAAACTTTTGGCTCATTTCGAAGCCTTAGATAGTGACTATAGTGTGACTTCATTGTCAAATGAACCAAACCCAAAGTGTATAAACAATATACAACTTGCGTCGGAAATAGACAAACCTAATGATGAGCAATTTAAAGACAAGTTTCTTTCATATTTTGAAATACCCGATGATTTATCGGAAAACGAAAAAGACCAATTAAAGGAATGCCTTTATTCCAATATGGATTTATTCGTAACGGACGAAAATCCGAATCTTGGTTATACTGAAGTGGTTCAGCATAAAATTTGTCTAAAACCAAATGCTCAGCCAAAGATTCAGCGACCGTACAGGCTTCCGCCTGACAAGAAGGAGGTGCTACGGGAGCACCTTGACGAACTCCTCCGACAAAATATTATTGCACCTGTCAAGGAATCGGAGAACGTTCCAATAACGAGTCCCATAGTATTGGTGTCTAAACGCAATCATTCGAACAATAATCCAACAAATAAGAAGAATACAAAAGATGGCTTAAACCAGTATAGATTTTGCGTTGACTTCAGGTATCTAAATTCACAAGTAAATGATTTTAATTATTTAATTCCCGATCTAACGGACTTAACCGAGTCTCTTTCAAACAAAACACCAAATTTCCTGACAAAGATAGACTTAAGTAAAGGATTTTTCCAGCTCCCAATTCATCCCGAAAGTCAGCGTTACACCGCTTTCAACACGTGCTTTGGGACGTATAAGTTTTTACGTCTTCCAATGGGACTTAGTTCGTCTCCGTCGACTTTCCAGCTACTCATGGATAAGGTCTTGCATGGCCTTACGTTTAAGACTTGTTTATGTTACTTGGATGATGTGTTAATAACATCAGAGACGTTTTCCGAGCACATATCCGATTTAAATGAAGTTTTTAGCCGTCTTAAGGACGCCGGACTTAAGCTTGGTCCTTCAAAATGTTCATTTGCTCGTAAATCATGCATTTTCTTAGGCCATCTTATCTCAAAAGACGGGATACAAGCACCACCAGATCGAGTCCAAGCTCTACAAGATTATCCATCGCCTACGTCTGTCCGTGAATTACGACGACTTATTGGCTTATTCAATTGGTTTCGGAAGTACATTAAGAATTTTAGTGCAGAAATGGAACCCCTTACCCGATTACTGAAGAAAAATACTCGATTTCGATGGACTTCCGAACAAGAACATGCACTACAAAACCTTAAATCACTGCTTTTGAACTCGCCAATTTTAGCATTTCCAAATTACGACATTCCATTTCATTTAGGCGTAGATACATCTTCACAAGGCATTGGATACGTACTGTATCAAGTTTATACAAATGAGCAAAACGAGGAATCTGTTCAAGTAATACGGTTAGGATCTAAATCTTTAAGCCGTTGGCAAAAGTCCTATGGACCAACAAAATTGGAATTATTAGGGATGGTTACAGCAATATTAGACTGCTCTGTTTATTTGAGAGACCAACGATTTATCGTTGAGTGCGACCACCAAGCCCTCAAACCATTATTCCAGAAACAACTCAAAGGGGCTATCTACGAGCGCTGGATAGCAATATTACAGCAGTATAATTTTGATTTACGCTACAAACCAGCGCGAGACATGCAAGTAGCTGACGCCTTGTCACGAGTTCCACATAATAACATTTCTGAAGGTTTTGTGAGTCCGGATATGGATGATCCCTATTTTCCATATAAGACGGAAAATGTTGGTGAAATACATGTTGAAGGAGGACAGCATTTCCCGAAATATTTACACACGGATTCGAGTGAAAATGAACAGATTAACAATATTCTTGTGGATAAAATTATCAAACCGAATTGTGACTTATTGAATCCAGTGAAAAACCAGAATATGGATTTAACTTCCAACTATGACGCTGATACGGAAGAACATGAACAGTATCAAATACCAAATGCCAAGCGTAAATTCAAACGCAAAAGAGAAAATCCGTTTTCAGCTCGACGGGTTAAATCAAATTCGGAACCACATTTACGGGATGTAACGACTACAGGGGTTGTTACCGATACAGCCACTGGTACCCTGTCAGAGGAATCGAAAGAAAGACCGAATGATAAACATGACCAGTCAAATACCGTAAATACTGAAAGCGACGCCCGACATACCGATATTGATGTTTCAACAATTATTAATGAGACTGATTCTGATATTTTCAATCAAACAACGGATGTAAATACAGAACAAGACGATGAAGTAAGACGTGAAATAGAACAAATTTCTCTTTTTGATCAATCCGATTTCAGTGCTAAAAGTATACAGCAACTACAACGCAAAGACGATGAGTATGGCAAAATTATATCTTACTTAGACAATGGTGAATTGCCAAAGCAGCAAAAGAAAGCCCGAAAAGTGTTGTTACAGTCACCAGAATATGCATTAATTGATGGACTTCTTTTTCATAGCCGCATCGCAAAATCAAAACGTACCAAAAATTTGGATAACTATCAACTTGTACTACCAGAAATAGCCGTTAAAACCGTCATTTCTATGTATCACGATTCACCTTTAGGAGGCCATGGAGGCATACAACATACAATGGATTTAATAAGAGAAAATTATTTCTTTCCAAAATTGGCACAAAAAGTATCAGATTACATCAAAAGTTGCCATGCGTGCCAAAGCCGAAAATTAACTAAGGTTAACACTAGGGCTGGAATAGTGGCATACCGTACTCCCGATTCCCCATTCCAAGTCTGGCAGATCGACATTTACGGTCCTTTACATCCAGTCTCATCTACAGGGAATCAGTACATTTGTACCGCAGTAGACATGTTCAGTAAATTCATTTTTGCGGAACCTATCCCATCAGCAGATACTATGTCAGTTTCAGAAGTACTTGTTAAGTTAGTCTCTCAGTTCGGTGTTTGCGACACCCTCATTAGCGACCAGGGCTCCGAGTTTATGGGCAAGTGTTTTAAAGAAGTTTGTCGCTTACTTGATTTGAAACAACAGTTTACACCCAGCTTCACACACCATTGTCTTGGTGCGTGTGAACGCTCACACAGAACGCTGGCTGAAAGACTTACGCCTTATATTGCAAATGGTAAAAGCTGGCAGGACATTTTGCAATGCGTGATTTTTTCTATGAACAATACGGTAAATTCAAGCCTAGGATATTCGCCTTTTGAAATTGTTTACGGACGAAGACCAAATTTCCCGTTATCAAACCATTGCCGAAATTCCGACTTGAATTCATTGCCGAAAGATTATCACGATTATGTCAGAAAACTTTGCGACAAATTGGAAATAATTCGCACGGAAGTTAAAGAAAACGCACTGACAACCCAACTAAAAATGATGGATCGCGTAAACGACAAAAGAAATCATTTGAACTATACGAAAGGTGACTATGTTTACTTAAGTAAGGACCCTACAGGACAGGGACAAAAATTGAAATTTCGATATGCGGGACCTTACGTTATTCACGAAATTCGAAGTCCCCACATGTTCATATTAAAGGACTTAAATTCACAAAAATGTCTTCCTCGTGCCATTCATATAAACCGACTTAAACCTGCATACGTCCGCAAACCTAATCCAACAAACTATTTCATGGATTCTGTTGAAACAAAAATTCATACAGACACGGACCAAAAGTTTTCGTCAAGCACTGAAAGTAATATGGACAATTCACGAGTAGAAAACGAAAACAATACAAGTTCAAATGAAACTGATTCAAATCATACACAAACACAAGACACAGACAAAACGACAAATGAAACAGAACTTGACTCATTAACGCACAAAAAGGGAGCACTACCTTTGCGAAGATCAAGTCGTGTTAGGAAAAAACCTTCCCGTTTTGACGACGATAATTTCACGGATCTTGGAGATAATACAACATCTGACGGGAATCGTTATTATAAAGTGAAAAGAATTCTTGCTCAGAGAATGGTAAATGGCACCAAATTATATTTAGCCCATTTTGCTGGGGAACCGTCTCAGAACTCAAGTTGGGTAAAAGAGTCACAATTAGATCCAAAAACAAGGAAATCCGTACAGAAAAGACCTCCCCCACAAATTATTTGATGATCTACCTTACAACGTACGTATGTACTATCTGTGAGATTTTTCTCATGATACATTTTCAGCAATTTACAGTAGAAATCATCGACTACTTAGTGTCTGTGAGATTTATCTCATGACGCACGCATGTTCAGCCGATGGATGAGAATTGCTGTCTCCGTATGTTTTGTTTTCACTTGAGGAATTGTGTACATGTATCTGTGAGATTTATCTCATGATACCTACGTGTTTCGTATTATTGACAATGTTATCTGTGAGATTTATCTCATGATATACGTATTGGATGGTATGATATTGATTCATTATACTACATTTTTTATCTGTGAGATTTATCTCATGATATGCCGTGTACATAGAGTTTGCAGTTTTCATTTTCCTATAGCAACTTTTTGGACGATGGATACAAAGATGGATTATGTATCTGTGAGATTTATCTCATGATACGCATGTGTATATAAAATCTCGAGTTTGGATGAGAACTACATGTACCAGATTATCTAGATTCCATAATTGTGTGTTTTCTCGTCTATTGACAGTATGTTGTGGGAACCAATGATGTTGATTGGAACATTGAAGATGAAGTCATTTTTTGTGTGCTACTGTTATTCTAATTAGACTACATGCATTTTATTAATTTTAAGTGCTAAGGTGGTACCTACATGTATATTCTCTTGTTTTTATCCCATGAACTTAGTTATGAATATTTTGAACAGACATATTTCTTGCCAGATAATGTGCATTTTCATGAACTCATATTTCATTCAATTTATTCAGATACCTTAGTTTGTAAATATTGATACCTATATAAATTCCCCGTTCTTTCATTTCATTATAGTCATAATTATCACAGTTTCATTTTACATTCATAATTTGCAACATCTTTTTAACGAAAATCTTTATTTTTTGTCATTTTTTTTTTCGTACCATAATGCAATATAAAGCATACATTATTTTGTCGATATTGATTGTTTATGTGTAGTTTGCATTTTGCACATTTTCATGTTTGGTGCAACGTATATATACTAGTCATTGAATTGCAATTTTGAACACTTATGATGCTGATTTTGAGTCAGGAAACATCTATATGGAAAATTCTAGTAAAAAAATGCTATGTTTGCTGATATGGCATACTGCACGTTTCTGTACGACTTGTTCACAATACAGAAAATTTGATATTTATTGTATAACTGAGTTTCATAGAAATTTGACGGAAAGTTTGAGTAGCGAAAAATCCTGTTTTGATATACAGTGAGAATCTTATAATCAATGTCATGTCGCGTGAAAGAGGTTGCTCAGAAATAACCCCAGAAGATGTTTGTTATTCTGGTAAAATTCATTCGTTATATTTATTTTTGCGAGAATGTGAGTGTGAATGGGATGCGCAATGATTGAGAGAGAGAAATAGTTGTTTGTATTTTTTTTTACATTTTATACAACGTTTGAATATTTGTTCATTATGACGATGTTTTCTATAATTTAAGAGTAGGGACTCTGCTGAACAAGATCCTCGTTTTTCGAAATATCTGCCACCAGTTAGTTGACATTCAGTGATTGAACAAAATGCTACTAAATATGTAACTTTCGCAACGTCAAAATAATTGAGTTATGAATAGTAGAGCATAGTACAAAAGAGTATATGAGAGTTTTGCAAGATAGTGCGAGATAAGTACAAGTTATAGAAGTAAAGACATTTTCATATATAAGATGATCGATACTTGAAACATGTTTGATATAATTTTTTTTTCTTCGTATCTTTTCTGTAAGATTTGAAGATTCTCAGTATTGTACAGTGTTTTATACGAGTTATGACCATTCTAGTGTTTTGTAATATTGATTTATTCAGTTGATATGATATATAATATGATACAATTGTAAACGAATTCAACCTGGAAGAAAAATTTTGAAATTTTTCCTTTTTGTCGGGGGGATATTGTATATATGGGGGTTGAATTCGTAACATCCGGAAATTGTACTTGTCTGTTCCGTTATTGTTCTGTTGCTGTAAACGTCACTACATGTATTCTGTCTCTTTTTCATGGGATGTTGAAGTAAACGGTCGTACATTTTTGTGCTTGTGATTTATTGACATAATTACCTCTCGCCACACCAAACAGATGTCACAGTATCATCGAAACAATTACTCGTTTTACGTTTACATCTCTATTTTCTTTGTTTTACGTCTAATTCATGTGGGGTATTTGCATCCTACATTACAGTTTGGATCCATTGTTAACGACCAAAAAATTTTCGATATCAACTGATTTTTTGTAATTTGAACTTGAATCGATGACACACCACATCTCCTACTTGTAAAACCATTGAATGTTGTCTATAGTAACAAAATGCATCAAATACAAATTAAAATGATCTTGAAGTTCATAATATTTCGATTTAAATCACAACAGACTGCATATAATTTCGTTCTTTTTTGAATATTAACATTTATAATATATTTTGGCTTTGTCTTGTAATCTGACCCAAATACATGTCTTAAAGAAGTGTGCTGATAGTGATTTCATTTAAAAACCTGGAGTGCAGTTCTTTGTTTCACAAGTATAAGTCCCATCTGTCTTGCATGTACACGTGTTACATCTGTCTTCTGCTACCCAAGTTTGTCCATTCTGGAAGTTTGTTCCCTTGTAGTCACAACTGCAATCTAAAAGTTTTAAAATGTTAATTATCATTTAGTTAAGAAGTGCCTTAAAGAATATTATACCAGAAAGAAGAATGGAAAATTCCTTTTATTATTATTTTCATTATTACAACACGTACAAAAGCTAGTTAATAAGTGCCTTAAAGAATATTATACCAGAAAGAAGAATGGAAAATTCCTTTATTATTATTTTCATTATTACAACACGTACAAAAGCTAGGTACTCCGGCCTCATAGCCAACATTGAAATTGAAGTCTAATTATTTATTAGAAAACAGAGAGCAATAACCATTCACAATGACACATGAATGAGGAACCAACCCGCGTGCTATACCTGTAACATCAATTAAGGCCCTGGGCGTCGGGACGAAGCAAGCAGTAATAACACACATATGCTAACAAATACATAAGATATGATCCTCAGAATCACATGTATTGTTATCCATCCGAACAGAGATTCTCGCTAGAGTAATCATGTTTTTCACTTAAAACCCCATATAAAGAAACAATTGAAATAAGTGGACAAGCAATGATGAATACGCAATTTGGGATTAACATCAACAAAACTTGTATCATAGCTGCAGTCAATCAAAATGCGAGCAAGCGCTCGTTGCCATGGTTGTCAAAATACAAAAAAGACTCATTCTATTCATAGAATAGAATAGAATAGAATATCTTTATTAACCAGAATGGGCCCACAAGGGGCATAGATTTATACAATCATTAAAAATATAACACAAGTGCATACATACAATGTCCACACACATATAACTTTAT
>JARWCS010366127.1:0-10443 GCA_034783895.1 Geukensia demissa | reverse complement strand
TACATGATCTCAACAAAGACTTGCCTTTCTACCTATTCTCATTAATGGCTTGCCTTTCTACCTGTTCCCACAAAAGATCTTGAAATGCTACCTGTTCTTATAAAGACTTGTTTTTATACCTGTTATAATTAGAAATGGCCTTTCTAACTATTCTCACCAAAGACTTGCCTTTCTACCTGTTCCCACAAAGACTAGCCTTTCTAACTATTCTCACCAAAGACTTACCTTTCTACAACATCTCAACAAAGACTTGCCTTTCTACATGATCTCAACAAAGACTTGCCTTTCTACCTATTCTCATTAATGGCTTGCCTTTCTACCTGTTCCCACAAAAGACTTGCATTTCCAACTGTTCTCACCAAAGACTTGCACTTCTACCTGTTCTCATAAAAAACTAGCCTATCTACTTGTTCTCACCAAAGACTTGCCTTTCTACCTGTTCTAACAAATGGCTTGCCTTTCTTCCTGTTCTTACAAAAGACATGCATTTCTACATGTTCTCACCAAAGACTTGCATTTTTAAATGTTTCTAAAGCTTGTACAAATAAATTTGATATTCTCAAAAAATGTCTGAATATTCTTTATGTACCTCTACATACACACCTATGCAGTGATTGTAACTGTATATAGTGTATATATGGTTTATTCTGTGATTAAAAGTTTTTATGGTGAAAGTGCTAAGTATCTATTTAAATCTATTTAAATGAAATCTGTGCTTGAAACATCTTAATATCATGTTTTCCTTCATTTAGCGAAGTAAATGAGTTAACAAAATATAAAGAAAATTATTGATATCTGATTTAGTGATGGTGTTTGGTATTCTCCTTAATTTTTGGTTTGTTAAAAATTTGATATTCCCCTAAAATTCACTTGTATGTGATAAAATATGAAGCCTGCCTATGAGAAAAAATATTTACTTATACACAAATACAATGCAAACAAACAATTTACAAGAAGCTATAGTCATCTATAGACTGCTGAAATCAAAATCAAAGTTATTTCATATTAGATTGAGAAAAATATATTCATTGTCTCTACTTTTGGAGCAATGTATGACCTAGGGAAGCAGAGTTGCAGCTGTCAAAGTAACAGCATGGTGTTAAATTAATCATAACAATGAATCTAAAACATAGAGAAATGTGTCCATGGGACATGGATACCCCAAATCTGGCAAACAGGAAGTTGACATATGATAGGCTGAAAAAAGGGGAGATAAGGTACAACTCATCCAGATAATGCTTCAGGCCAAATATGGAATCAATATAACATACACAAGCTGAGAAATCTTTGATGAAAATTGACATACGGATTTACGTCTGTATATACATCCATATGGGGGTAAAACTTAATGCCCCTGTTGCCTAAAGGTGTAATGCATCTTTGATAAAAAGCCACGGATGGTGGAAATACCATGCTTTAACTCTCAGGGGAGGGCACTGTGCAGTATTCAAGTATTTACCTTACATATGAACATAAAAGTTCATTTTCAGCCAAGTAGAGAACCTCATCTTTCTGACATCCCCGCCTTCTCAACTCTCCTATAAACTGTACAGCAGCCACAGTTTTGCCAGACCCTGGTGGTCCATGTACCCATAATTCCTTTGTAAACTGTTGCTTCCATATCAGGTCAAACTGGTCACATGTCAACAAAAAGAAGTATTTGTCAGTTGCAAGAACTTCTCTCATAGATATGGTTGTATTCAATGTGGAGAAATCAATTGGTTGATAAGCTGCCATTGTTATGATAAGAGATCTCACTAAATTGTCAAATTTATAAGAATTGACATAGAAATGTGAAGGGTAAAAACATTCTGATAAACTTTTCTCTATTTCGTTTGTGTATCCATCCATGTTTTCCACGTGACAAACAAGTCCAAATTTGTCCACACAACCACCATGACAAACTAACTTCTCCTTGATGAATGCTGCAACATAGTGACAATACTGAATTATCTGATCATTGACAGTGTGTGAAATGGTCACCAGATGGCACCCTTGACTTTCTGTCAGCACCAGCACATCACATACGACATCACTTGGTTGTAGTGCAGTAACCTGTAACCCCCAACAATTAACCACCATCATGATATGTCTATCCACATTAAACACATCTAATACAGATTTTATAAATTCCTTGACCTTTTGATCTTTGACACAATCCATATAGTGATGAGGTAAAATGAAATTCTTTGTAGCATCTGAAAAAAATATAGAGGATATTGGTTAAAAACTGGAAATTTTGTCCCTTCATATTTCACATAAAGTTCAATCCTTTATTTTATAAAATTAAAGTTTTTCTTTTTCATGTTTACCAAAAACAAATGCAAATGTTATTCACAGAAGTTTGTCCAGTAAAAACATTTAATATGACAGAGTAAAAATTTTTGTTTGCATTTGTTGAAAGATGGACAAAAGATGATGGATAATGGCGATTCTTCTTTGTAAGCATTCTAATATGAGTTTTGGGTGAGAGAGAACAGTTTAACCTACCTATGAGCATTCTACTTTCTATTCTCTCCAAGGTGTGTCTTAGAGTAAATATCAAAGGAGCCTGTGGTACACTAATAGGGAGCTTGATAAATCTGTTATGTAACTCTGGCTTGTCTGAAATTAAAGAAAAAACAATTAAATTGTTATGTATGTGTATAAAGAAAATGACAATAATATACATAAAGAAAATGACAATAACATACATTGACAATAATATACATAAAGAAAATGACAATAATATATAAAGAAAATGACAATAATATACATAAAGAAAATGACAATAATATACAAATAGATTGTTCTATCAAACAGGACATGAAACCAAGGGAAGGTACTTTGAAAATGAGATATCCATAGCAATGTTTGATAAAAATTAATAGTTTAATATTAAACAAACCAAACCACAATGGCTATTTCAGAATGCCTTCTGTGAGGCCCAAACTCTGTTTGAATGGCAAGGTCCTACATGATTTATATACAGTTGGAAAGACACTGGAACTCAAACTGCTCAAACTTAATGGTTATTTAGAACCCTTTTTCATGCCATTCACACTTGAACCAGGATTATTGGAACATTTCTTCAACAGTTTTATTTGGTTTCGAGTGTTTAGCTGAATGCAAGATAAACTCATATTAATTTTTTTCTTTTATTTTTCAGATGTTTATTTTATGCAGGTTTAAGATAAGTTTTTTTAAGTGAGATGCTGTCTTTAATATTTTAGTGTACATTAGTATTCTTTACTTCTGCACTATTGCAAACTTTGGTCTACCAACAGTGTTTAACACTAGTATTCATAAATAAAATAAAAGAAATGACTTTTCTGCAGCGAAAAATAATTACGATGAATATTGTGTATTGAAAAAGAAATGGGAGATCAAATTAAAAAAATAAGATTCAAAATGACACTCCTGCTCCCCAAAAGATTATCTACCATTGAAATGAGCCAAGATTAATTCCTTTCCTGTGTGCAAGGCTACACATTCTGCATTATGTTTATGTAAAGTTTCATTGGTTTAGAAGAAGATATGTGTACAAGGTATGTAGAGAGGCAATGGATAGACATGGTAATTCCTTGTAACCCCAAACTTTATACAGGGGTATAATTTGAAGAATAT
Organism: Geukensia demissa; assembly: GCA_034783895.1. Lineage (NCBI taxonomy): Eukaryota > Metazoa > Mollusca > Bivalvia > Mytilida > Mytilidae > Geukensia > Geukensia demissa. The sequence goes on along the minus strand of JARWCS010366127.1, from coordinate 6,837 downwards.
GAAATTGTTTATTGATTTCAATGACTATATATGATATTCTGTAATTCTTGCAAAACAAGCATAATCAGAACTTCACTTTCATGACTTTGCGAGATTAAGATTTGTTGAACCTGGGTTACATCAAAAAGGGCTACTTGAATGATCAAATTCTATGTCCTCTGGATCAAATCCTCCAAATTCCTCAACTAAGGTTTTGTTTAGGAATAATTTCTCCAATACTTAATGGTTTTCCAGCTCATCATTGAAACAGAACAAAAGTTAAATGCAGGCACATGAAATATTGTTTGAAGCAAAGCGTCCTTGAAAAGGTCAATTTGGATCACGATTCTCAAAGTCATATGCTAAAGCTTCATCTAAAAGATATTTTTTCTCACATTTCATGCTTTTTTAACCCAATATGAGGAAAATGTGTAAATCCATAACACCTCCAATGACCTCCATTGTTTCAGCAACACTTTTTAAACAAACTACAAGGTCAATTTTTTCAATCAAAAATATTTTTAGAAATGTGTGTCTTGTTTCTACAGAAATTTACAACAAGAGGGACGATTTCTCATTCCAAATTGTTAATTTGCCCTTCCTTGACAGTGACGTTCCTTTGGCTCCTACAAATGATGTATATATTTCTCAGCTTGTTCGTAAAGCCCGTGCTTCAGCAACATTTCAGATTATAATGAACACAATCTCTGTATAACTGACAAATTATTAAGTCAAGGATTTGGTTGCCAAAAATTGATTAAAATTTTTACTAAATTCTTAGGTATCAAATTTGGATGTACTTGTAATCATCTTATGCAACATGGGATACCACACAGCCTACTTTTTACGGAAACATGGTTAATAAAACTTAAAACCAAATCCACATGGTCTTAAATTTGTTCTCAATAAACTTACCCCTAAAGAATATCGTCACAGCATAATTATTAAATCTTTAAAAATGGTTTTGATTGGTACTTATATTGACTTTCTTGTTAATAGTTTAACACCAAACTAAACATTCTATATTTGATATGACATTTTCCACTTGCTTTCTTTATATTTTTATATTGGCATTTGCACAACCCATGTTTTCTTTGACTTATAGATATTTAAACACTAAATCTAACTGGACATGTTTTTATTGATACTGTAGTAAACGAAAACTTGGTTGCTTTTAGGTTTTGAACTAGCAGACAGCAACTGCATGTTGACACTTATGTTGTGTCATGTATTTGTTGTTGGTTTCCAGTATTGATCTCAAGTGTTAAATCCATTTCAACCAATTTTTACAGTGTGTTCTTATAGCTGTTTTGTCACACAACTGTCCCTGGTTAGGGGGAGGGTTGAATGCTCACCAACCGGTTCAACCCTGCCACATACTTAATGTACCTGTCCCAAGCCAGAAACCTCTAGTCCCATGGTTTTCATTATCTTATAAGTCATATATTGTTATTTGTTCACCAATGTGTAAATAGATTAGGTTCATTGTTGTGTTTTATAAAAAGTTTTAAATTTTGTATTTTGGGAGCCTTTTACAGCTCCGGTTCATCACTGCAGTGTTTGAAATTCATTTTTTTGTCAGGTTGCCATTCGGACCACCAACCTAAAATTTCAGGTGGTCCGGAATAAAATCAGGTGGTCCCATGGATGAAATTACCGCCCTTTTCTAAACCGGAAGTAAACATAACATTGGAATCGGTAACGGACAATACTGCCCGAAAGTTCACTGGATAAATTACGACCAACAAACACGTTTAGCTCGGACTTTTAGTCAGTCTCAATCTTTTGGAATTGCAGAAACATATTAAAGTTCTGTCCTAAAACTTTCCAAGAAGAACTTAACACATAAAATCGGCGGTCGTCAGTCGGACGAGTTGAAAATAATTTTAGGTCGTCCGAAGTCAACTTGGGTCGTCATTGACGATCGGACGACCGGGAGTTTCGAACACTGGTCACTGAAGGTCATAATGGGACCTGTAAAAGTTTAAAATCTCTCAACTGACTTAATTTGCAACCAACATAAAAATAACATAAAAATAAGTGTATGATTTGATTGGTAATTCTATCAAATGTACTAAATCTAGCTGTAAATAGAAAGTCAAAATAGTGACGACAGCCACACAATGTTTACACTTGAAGTGATTACTTAATCAATGACAGTGTCAGACAGATGAATTAGCAGACAGACACTAACTTTATCAATATTTGGCAGAATAATGGTTAATAGAGATATTTTATACATATATATATTTATATAATGATTCAACAACACACCATTCACACATATGATAGGCATCTTATTTTATAAATACCTCTCAGTGGGTTCATCATTGACAACTTCCACTGTGAAAACCTCCAAGTTTCAACATGACCCTGCTCATTGACAAAGTAACTATCTGGTGTAGCAGTAAAGACTCCACCTGGGAATTTACACACGGATACAACCACAATAACTCTTCTGGACTGAAAAAATAACCTTCAAATATATATTAGGATATTAAGCAGTGCCATTCTGCTGAAATTAAAGTTAGATGTGTGTACTTTTGATACCGGTAGAAATGCAAGTCTTTGCAGATATCTCTCTCCCAAAAAGTAAACCTAAAACTGATTTGATATAATGTATGTATATTTTTTGCATACTTAATGATAAAAGCAACACAATTACTAATTGTGTGCTGTAAGCTGATTATTGTTTAAATATTGTAAAATTGTCCCATTGCTCTATTAGGTACACTTGGCTCCCATTATCATTTGGCATGTACACAACCCTTGCTAAGAGGTCTAATTTTATGAAAGGCAAAAACAAAAACAAAAATCTGACAGGTCTGAAGAAGCTCCATGACAGAGCATATAAATATTTTTGGTTGCTTTCCAGTGGTCCATTGATAGTATGCCCATCTCAAGTTCAAAAGGTCATTGGTTCAATCGCCATGTAGGTCAAACCAAAAACATTGAAAGTGGTATTTGTGGCTGTTTTCTCAGCATGTGGTAATTAAGAACAACTAAATATAATTCATAATAATATGATCAGGAAGGGAGACATGTCTGCATGTAGATTATAGATATACTAAATCTATAGGTTTCCCTTATCAAAATATTCAATTACTTTTGTAAAACTACATGATTAAGAAAGTTACCGGTTAATATAAAAACAAAGCTACCTTTTTTCTTGGAGATCCTACAATAGGTACAAACTTAATATCCCAATGTTTGCCTTGTTGAGCTACAAACTCTTCATTACCCCAAATAATCAACTCCATTCGATGATTAATCAGTTCCACTGGAATAAATACATAAATTACGACATCAAAATGATAATAAAAATATTCTTTACATTGTTGGACAAAACATGAACATGTATGCTTTTTGCTTGTGAGTGAAATTTTTAGTCTGCAGGAATGTTCACCAATACTCAAGCAGCAGGATTTTTCATAACACTTACCAATAAAAATAAATAAAAGTTGTCATATTTAGGTTTTTTTAAAAGCAATATTTGTTCCAGAGCCATCAATTGAATTTTGAAATGAAAATTTCTACACCAGCCCTTAAACATACTGAAATTTTAAAATTAGTAAATATTACTGTAAAAGTTCAGAAACATTATCATCATTTTTATTTTTTTATCACCCTTGATAATAATACCTGTTTTCTGCTGATCTTCTTCAGAAAGAGTTTCTCCCATTGCTGAAGCTTTAACATCATCAATACCAAAGAAAATATGGCCGCCCTCATGATTGGCAAATGCTGATATGTACCTGGTAACCATTTGTTTAATCCTTTCTGGTATAGACTTGCCCTCTTTTCTTGCTATATCTGATGACAGGTATTTGAACTGTATCTGTTTTGTCTCCTGTTTAATCTTGTTATTCGTATGTCCATATTGAAAATTTTCAGGAACGGGAGGCAGATCAGCAATTGTATAAGGTTCTCCTTTACTTTGAAGTAACTTCATAACAGACTGATATGAGACCTCATGGGTGGCTGTATCAGTTGGCAGACGACAGTGATAATCTATCGAACATAAATGTTCAGCAGATTTAACAAACAAATATAAATCTGGATCCGAGTAGTTTCCAACCATATCAAAGTAATTACATATATCATCACAGGATAATATGTCGGCCATTTTATTTTCCATACCACTCCACCATGTATCGAGGTGTTTTGGTTGTACACCTAACTGTATTCGATCCAGATTCTTCATATGTAGGATACCACCCCCAGAGTTAAGGAGAGCACAGATATACTTCAGTACAACTTCATTCCCACATTCCCTAATTCCTTTTGTTATGTGGATGGTACATTCCAATACAGTCTCTCCATATCGATGCAAGTTTCTTGTACTGTAAATAAAATACAACCACACATGCATGTATTAAAATGAAAATAACTACACAATTACAGCACAGACAAAGGCCTTAAATTACTGTAACAGGAGAGAGTAAACATAAGTAGATCTGACTTTTGGAAAGGGGACCTGCCAATACGTACTTGTCTGCATGCAAAACAAGTGCTCAAAATCATTTGTTGATCAACCCATGTATTAACAAGTTTTTCTATTCAGAACTATAAATTTTTTTTACCCTTTAAAAGCTGAAGACTTAAGTTTCATCCAAAGTTATGAGTCCCTCTGTTCAGCATGCTTACCTAGTTTAAGTATTTTAACCTTCAGGATTTATCATGAGACACATTCTCTTGTTAGTGAATGACAACACCATGCACATTTTTTTTGTTAATAATGGTTCATTATATAAAGAAACTATCAATTGTGAGTACTGTATTTGGTTTTCAAAATTTGATCTAAATTTTTTAACTTGACCTTTGACCTACAGATTTGGGGGTCAATCCAAACACATTCCAGGTGCTGGTAAATATTAACGTTTCTTAATATATACATATAGTGTAGACAACATTTGTTAAGCACTGACAGAGTGACCACAAACTGGCAAGTTCCTTGTTAAATATGATCTATTTGTCCAAATAATTTTGTTTGGAAACATGTCATGAATGTAACTTATGTAAAAGAAGTTGAATTACCTCAATAAGGTAAATCTTTTCCTCAACAAGAATGGCAACCACTTGGAAATGAAAAGACCAATAATTGTGAAATCGAACTTGACCTTTATTTTGTCATCCTTAACATCATATTAAAATTAGAAAGCAATTGGCTAGGTTAATAAACAGACAAAGTTTGGCAGCTGCCCAGCCCCCATATGTACCCAATCTAATAACAGATATTTTCCTTCAGAGAATCAGGTAGACAATTCCCTTTCAAAATACAACAAACACTGTATTCTTCTGAAGATTTTGATAATCAACCTTGGAAAAATCCTTGAATTACATATTATGATACAATCATGGCACTTATGAACCTCATAATACATAAAACAGCACTACATTTCTACAAAAAAGAATTAATGTTTTCTTGCAACTCAATGTTTATGAAATCTGAAAATTAATACACTTACATTACATGTGCATCAAGAGCTGAAGTTCCACTTGACATTCTCTTTCTCTTTACCATTTCATCATCAGCTAAAAATATAACATTTTCATGAAAGTTAAACCTCAAGAATGACCCTGAAACTTTTGGTCCAATGAGACCTGGTTTCAGTTTAAGGCACAGACCATTTGATTTTCTGGGAGAGGGTCTGGGAATTGTGTGCAGGTCAGAAAGTTTTTTTCGCCCTCTTTGCAGGTCAGATTTTTTTTTTCACGTATAGTTAATGTAAAAAAAATAATTTTTTTTCCAATGGCCAGACAGTGGGAAAGAATATTTTTTTCACTCCAGATGCTGACCAGATTATTTTTTTGGACAAAAATCAGGGTCAGAAATTGTTTTCCTAAAAAAATCCCAGCACTGTCCCCCACCCTGAAAAACAAATGGTCCATGCCTAAATGGTAAAATTCACATGATATCTTAATGGCCGAGACTAAAGGAAGTGTCTGTCCAGATAACATCTTGTTCAATTAACAAATGACATACAGAAAGTCAATACCATCAATTCATTCACATTGACATGACTGAAGAAATTAAATGTTTGATATACAGTACATGCCTATGAATATGAATGAAATCAGTTAAACTTCAAAAATAATAAGGCACACAAAGATTTAACATTTATATACATTGTATATGTACAATTATCTTTTATTATTAATATAAGCTTTGTATATTTATTATTCTGAGTGGTAAAATTTTATCCTTGTAAAATTTGTGTTTTATAAATTCTTACCCATATTTGAACTTCTGACTGTCTACTAAATATCTTGTATAAGTATAATATTGATCAATCTGTCTCCATGCACTTCACTGTATCCCTCTCATGTTTACCATTTCTGGAATTCCATGTGCAATAGAATCACCCTCTTGTTCCACCATTTTCAATAAAATCTGAAAATAAATATTTCATCTTTAAATGTCATAAATGTATGCTTAAATCCTCAGAATTGTAGTTTCCAAGATTTTTTAAACAGAATTTCACACATCTGACAAAAAAATGACAAATTGTTTTTATTTATTGATTGATAATTGTTGTCTAACGTCCATTGGTAAATATTTCATGCCTATCCAGGATGAGACAAAATGTTTTTTCGAGGCAAGTTTTGCATTTTTGTAAAAGTCACATTATTTAATTAAAATGTAAGTAAAGGGTAAAGGATGAAGGTAGGTTTTTATTTCAATTAAACAGCTGAGAAACGAAGGTTATGTCTAAAAAAGCAAGGGACGTAGTCCAGAGCTTTTTTAGACATAACCTTCTGTTTCGAAGCTTTTTTTATAAAATAAAAACCGTACTGAATCCTTTAACCAACTTACAAACCGACAAATAACAGAAAATGTTCGTATTTTGTTGTATT
>JARWCS010366105.1:0-10444 GCA_034783895.1 Geukensia demissa | reverse complement strand
AGACATGTTTTTATATTCAAGTCCATTTCTCAACCATGTCAACAACTGTTAAACCTAGACCCACTATAATTGGTCTGTAGATAGATATTGGTGAGTTATTGCCAGTCTGCTATATGGAATGTGACATTTCATGGTTTGAGTGACTTTGTATTTTTTTACGCTAAGTCCATTCAAATTTTTACATTCAAGTCCATTTCCCAACAACTCTAATAGCTAGCTCCTCCATATTTGGTCCATAGTTAAATTTTGGTTAGTACTTGCTTGTCTGCTATAGGTCATCTGTCCTTGACTTGGACGGATAATCTTTTTGTTTTGTCTCAGTCCACATTTGTTAATCAGCTATTCCAATTTACAGAAAAGACATTTCTGTGTCCACACTTTTATATTAGTATATTGATTATCGTTTATTATTTTTGACAGACTGGAACTTCTTGTTTTGATAAAGACAGATGTATTAAGTCAGATATAGAGATGCTTAGTGAAAATGTGTCAAGTTGCTTACATACAATTAAAAACAACCATTAGTTGTTACCCATTTTGCTTAATCAAAATTTTTCTACTCGTTTTCATAAATGTTGTGGTCGTATTGTGATATCGTGCTTTGGCATATAATACAGACACGTTGTGACACTATAACTTTACTATTAATAAAACATTTAAAAAACAGACTATATGGCAATAATTCCAATATTGTAAAAAGTTCTGCAATTCTATGACAGCGGAAAAGTTCATAGATCGATAAACCAATGTTAATAGTGTTTTAAAATAGTTCCTTTCTTGGAGTTTAATTGTAGAGTCATTTTCAATTATTTGACTTATTAACTAGAATTATAAGTAATAAATGATTTCTTTATTTTTATCATATAAATATAAGTAATATAATAAAAATTGCATGGTATAATAAAACGTTCTTTTTCTGATAAAAAGCTACTTTCGCTAAAATGCATACAATTGCTGCACACATCTTTTTCCAGAATTTCGATTCCGGTGTTTTTTCTGGTATTTATACTTCAATTGTTTATCGTCTGCACAAATTTGTCACATCTGATCAGATTGCCATATATTTGCTTTATAAAATTGATGAAGCAGATACAGTGCATGAAAGTGACGAGGGTGACAAAATAATATATCTGCCCATATGATATGAAAAACAATAACACGAAAAGAAAAACTTATCTGTGGTTCCAAAATGACAGGAAATGTAACAAAAAAATTTTCCAAAAAATTTTCCAAAGTAGAAAAAAAACGTAACAACTATAAAAATCAAAATTGATTCATGACAAATTAGTTCATTGTTCTCCGGCGTTTTCTACTTAGTAACTGTATTGTCAGTTTATATTTCAGTGATGTTATACATAAGGTGCACTGATAATAAAAATTATATTGCCATATTTTCTTTTCTAAATGAAGCAGATGAATCATATGATAAACAGTTTATAAAATGGCTTTTTTCGTATCGCATGCTATATCAGCCCTCGAGCTAAAGCTCTCGGGCCTATATAGTATGTGATACGAAAAATGCCATTTAATAATCTATATTTATTACACGATATTTAATTGTTGTTTTTTAACAGTCATCTCAAGTATCAAAGTTCAGTCTACTGAAGTTCAAATTCAAGTCAAAAATTTAAACTTTACACCCTTCTTCATGCCATATTCTGAAAAGGAAAGCTACGACAGCTATTCAGGCTCTGTTGAGTAGTATTCTCCTGGGCAAGCAGGTGATCTGTTAGAATTGGTCAATTCAAGTGACAAAAGTGACTTGTTCTCGTCCTGAATATGCATGAAATATTTCCCACTGGACGTTAAGCAACCAACAATCAATCACCTATAAATTCTAAAAGGATTGTGTGAGTCACTGGTGGTTTGCCCATAGTATAATTAATATAATATATAAAACTTTATATTTACACATGTTGCTCCTATATTATTCATCATTTTCATTTTCCTTTGAATTAATGAGATGCTTTTAAACTTTTAAGTGCAAGATATTATCATATATTTGTAAATAGTTTGATTGATTGATTGTTGGTTGAACATCCAGTGGCAAATATTTCATGCATATTCAGGACGAGAACAAGTCCAACAATTATCAATATCGAAAAAGGGGTGGGATGGGACACAACGGCAACGGTTTTTGACTGCCACTGGAAAAAGGGAGTGATGGGTAGGGACAGAAAATTTTGTAGTGGCATTAACCTACTCTTTTTCGAAAACTAAAGGGGTCTTTTACGTGCAAGGAGTGTGGCACTCTCCAAACACGTCACCCACTATGGTCCACGGCCAGGCTTTCCATATTATAACCTGGCAACCCCCCAACGAGAGGGTCTCCCCTATCTGCCACCTGGGATTCACGCTGGGTCAGCAAAAAAAAAAAAACTGCCAAAAAATGACAAATTACTTGAATAAAGACAAGAACTAGAGGATTGTGTAAAATTTGGAAAGTAGATTGCCTTTACTGGCAAATTTTAAAATCCAGTGTGAAAATCACAAATTTTCCCATTTTACTGTATCTTTTACTCTATCTGTATCTGTTGGTTAAAAACTGTGGCTCAGGAAAACAGAGTGTGCTTAAATGTTTCATGATGCCTAACTAGATATTTGGTCATAGAGAGAAAATCATATCATCATAGATACATCAGTTGCAACTCTGTTCATTAAAAATGGATTTGATAGCAAAATGTCATCAAACTATTATTGTATTGAAACTTTTTCTATAACTTAACCAGTACATATCTTAGCAATTAAAAACATTTTTTTATTTTAGGAATTCAAGTGCAGCAGTTGGCCATCAGTAACACATTTGTATGGGCATTAGATCTGAATGGTGAAATCCTGTGTCGTCATGGTATCAATAACAACAATCCAGGGGGAGACTACTGGAGAAAAATTCCTGGCATATTTTACCAGCTGTCATGTAAATATATATTACAGTCAATATTCTGTAGCTTTAACCCATGACCCAGAAACATTGAGTACCTGAAATTCTTTCAGTCCCTTCAGTACTTGTTGAAGGGGTTTGAACATAATGAATAATACCCACTTTTTTCTTCCGTTTTGGTCTTGCCGTTGTACTATGTTTTTGTTCTGTGACATTAAGTTTCATGGAAATTTCATGCACAACGGATAATTCTCAAACATGCCCCAACTGATAGATTTTCCAGAAAAATCTGACATCACAAAGTAGAAATACCTGATAGTGCAGAGGTGATACCAAATGGAAGTCATTGGTGAATTTGAATGTCATTCATTATTCAAACTATTCTATCACAAACAAGTTTAAAATTTTCATATTGGTGTTAGAGATTATAAAGTTTGACTGTACATGTATTTGAATATTGACTTGTTTCTCAGATTTCTGTTTCTCTGTAGTATTGTTCAGGTCTGCTCCTTTGGGTGATTAGACAAGGTTGAGTGTCTCAAAGAGAGAATTCCAGATATGCATTTAGTTCATGTAGATTACAAAAAAACATCTTTCTTCGAAATCATTATTAATACCCGTCAAACAAAGTTTGTTTTGCTCTTGCAAGCGAAGTTTTGAGTTGTATTGGGATCACGCTGTCTATCCATCTGTATCTCATTCTGTCCACATACTCTTAAGTGAACCTCTTCCTATACTACCCTTTAATAGATCTCAATGACATAACTTGAACATAAGACACAATTTGTAGAGGTAATTCATCTTTGCTCATTTTAGGGCAGATACATTTGTAATTCACTGGGATGAGGGCTGTGGTAACATTAGTTAGTTTTGCTCTCACTGAATGTCTTATAATTAATTAATTTATTCCACACACAAATAAAAAAATTAATGAAATATATATTTCAGGTTTTCCTTAAAAGAAATTTTTCAGAACCATCCAGTATTAAGGAATTGTCAATAAATATAAGACAACAGATGTTCATAAAAAACTACAGAAAAACAATGAGATAGAAACATTTACACAAATATCACTCAAAATCTTCCTTGAAATAATTTAATATTTAAAAGTTCTACTTGTATATTTTTAACAGGTTCTATGAATGATAAATTGTGGGCCATCAACAGTGAAGGACTTATTTTTTGTCGGAAGACGAGATACTTGTTACGTAAGGATTCTCCTGCTGAAGATACTCAGAAACGAAGGGCATCATCTAGTTTATCCAACAGTGAAGACTGGGAATTGGTCTGATATCTATGACAAAATATTTGTTATATATATAGATTTTCTGGAAATTGTTCACATTTGTCTTCATCTTATGATATCAACGAAGACTAAAGGTGTCATTTAGAATATTATTACATGTATAATGTGAAGGTTATTCTTGGGTCCAAAAACTTATTTTACAATTATTTGACTTATATTTTGTGTACAAGTCCTTTTTTTCCAAGAAAAATCTAAAATTAAAACAGAGTCACCATTCAAACAACAATGCTGTATTGTTTGATGGGCAAAAAATAGCCTCTATAACTTCCAAACAAAGACTTATCATGTGCAATCGTAATAATCACAACAGTTAGAATGTTTGCTGTTTCTGACTATGATTGCCGGTATTTGTTGTAACAAAATTGATTGGTAGTCATGAACTACAAATTTTTTAAGAACAATTTGTACATCTCATTGGAGGAAAATTGCAAACTTTTTCTTCATTTCTGATGAACATTCAGCAAATTTGCAAAATTTTTATATGTGCTTATGGCAAATTACTTCTGCTTTATTTTGTTATGATTGTACATGATTGTAATTTGTCATGTTGCAGAATTATTTTATGAAACGAGAAGTTTCAATGTGGGTGCTATTGCATGTTTATATTTGTGAAATAATTTTTTGTGGTGGTAGTACATAACCATACAATTATACAAATTAATGTACAGTACAGCAAGAGACAAACTGTCACCATTCACCATCTGTCGAGGTTCTTGTTGATATTGTAATGAAATAAAAAGTTTAGCCTGCGTTCCCAGTTCTAAAAGGGATCGTTCATTTTTATCAAGACTGTAAACTGTTACAAATACATCTATAAATTAAATTCTAAAGCACTGAAAATACTTCTTGTTGAAGCATGGTAAATTAATGCAAGTTGTTTCTTGCTTGCTGTACAGAGGGTTTATTTATATGTGATCATAATTTATTTGTAGAATTTTTTTATGTTATTTAATTGATTCTTGAAATGTCATATTGATTTGTATGAAATGATGGTTAAAATGTGACTGTGTAAAATTGTGACATTTTACACATTCAAGTCCATTTCTCAAATATAACACATTTTACCTAAATATACATTTGGTAGTTCTTATAGTGTGCATGCAATTTGGGATATGACCTTGACCTTGACTGGTGGTAGTACATAACCATACAATTATACCAATTATAGTACAGTACAGCAAGAGACAAACTGTCACCATTCACAATCTAGCAAGGTTCTTGTTGATATTGTACACATTTTGAAAGTGCTTTGCCTTATAAATGAAAAGTTTCACCTGCGTTCCCAGTTTTAGAAGGGATCTGTTAATTTTATCAAAACTCAGTGATCTGTTAATTTTATCAAAACTCAGTAAAATGTTACAAACACATCTTGAATTTTAATTCTAAAGCATTGAAAATACGGAAAGGCTGAAATGTATTGCTCTTAATAGTGTCCCAGCTGCCAGATTTGGATTCCCATTTCGATTTGTTTGGATTTGAGTGCTTCTTTTCCTATGTTTGGATCTCAGACTTCCTAAGTTTTGGTTCTAATGTTACTGATGTGTGGTTACTCATTGAAATGTACATATAGCATACAAAAATTCCCCATGTTTATTCAACATTCGTAATTTTTAACTGATAGACTTATCTTAAGAAGATCGTTAATCTTGCAAAAGTAATATATAGCTTTTTGTAATTATAGGAAATCACTGTAGGCTTCAAGTGAAAGTGATGCATCATTTCATTATCTGCTTAAAGAGAGAAAACTCAAAATCTGGAATTTTGACTTTTATGAATAAGCTTATAAACTAAAGTAATGTTACATATGTACGATGGATGATTTTCCTTACTTTGGGTTGACTAAAGGTTTTTAGTAGGATGAAAATAGTCATTTCTACTTTTAAAGCAGAATGAAGCAGGACTAGAAAACAATATTGGTCTCATTCTCATTAAAATCAGAAAATTAAATGTAAAACAATGAACCTTAGTGTGCAGGTTAAATTCTAAATGTTGACATTAGCCTTAACACATCTCATAAAAAAGAAAAAGAAGCATGGTGAATTAATGCCCTTTGTTTCTTGCTTGCTGTACAAAGGGTTTATTTATTTATATGTGATCAAAATTTATTTGTAGAATTTTTTTTATGTTATTTAATTGACTCTTGAAATGGCATATGTATTTGTATGAGTTGTTGGTTAAAATGTGACTTTGTGAAATTTGGGACATTTTACATTCAAGTCCATTTCTTAAATATAACACATTTTACACCATATTTTGCCTACATGTAGTTCTTATTAGGGTACACACGATATAGGATCTGACATTGACCTTATTTTCACAGTCCAGTGATTGAAGTTTATCTTATTTCATCATTTTCCACAGTAACTATGTACGAAAATGAAAAGATATGGGGTAAATGTCAGAGAGACTGCACTCCAACCATTAGAAAAACAGGTAATTTACAGATCTAGAGGTCTCCACAAGGTCTTCAACAAGGATGGAATGCCTTTCCTTGTGAGAAGCTCTAAATCGCCCCAAATAAAATGATTGTGTAAACCTGAAATAATACTGTTCTTACCTGAATATGATAATAATGTACATGTTACAAAACATTAAACACAAAGACAAAACCACAATTCATGCTGTAGGACGAGCAAAAGAGATATGTGGTGGGGTTAAACTAGTTTAGTATGTACCCAACCCTCCCCCAATGAGTTGTCAAAGGGAATAATCAAAGCAAATCAAAAGCAGTTAACCGACGAGCTATAAAAATTAAACAGAAAATCACCCAATGTGACTAGAAAGAACCAGAATTACAATAAATATACTAAACAAAAATACATGCAAAAGAAGATACCTCTCTAATGAATTCTCACCTTGACTGATATCAAGCTCAGGCTCAGATTTTTATGATAAGACATCAAGCCTATCAACACAAGATGTCATCAAACACAGTATGTTCGATTATTTAATACTTTGTCGTCATTAAATGTGAAGAAAAGCAAGATGGATGCTATGCTAAATTTATTAATATGCTTGTAAGGAAGCAATAAGTTTATTTATATCTTTACCAACAAAAACCAGTTTTGAATAAAACCCGGAACTTGTACCCTTTGTTTGCAAATTTGTTAAACGGAACAGTGAGATTCAATCCATCACTTTTTAATTTATATGTTTTAATGTAATGTTTCCATAGAATGTAGGATGTGATATCCCTTGTCATATCAAAGATCTACATTTGCAGCTGTATTTTTGTGTTCAATCTTTGTAACTGTTATAAAATTTTGTAAAACATCTTCAGAGGCTTGTGATATCTGTATCCCTGCTGCAAAAGTTTACCTGTAAGATGTAGGTTGCGATAATTAAAGGCAGAAGCTTTGGTGCAAACACAGGCAATCCAAACTAATTGCGAAATGCAAACCCCATACATGTAGCCAAAGGCACGTCCCTATAAAGAAATTGAAAGTTCAGTTTAGATGCATAAACAACCCTGTTTTAAATCCAAAATCATGACCACACGATAGTTCTAGTTTTTGGTGTGTAAATTCATTTTTTGGAGTAAATGTCAGTCTGCTGTGTCATTTTTTTCTTAAGTTAGGTTTTCAGTATTTACACACGCTCAGTGTAAAATTTTTGTTTTGCTTATTCACTTTTAAGTATGCAGATCAGTCTGCCCTATGTCATGTATCCTTGAACTCATTTTTACAGTCCATTGACAGATTGACAATGGTCAGGTTTTTTGTTTAGGTCAAGTTTCTCAATATGTACAAATGATAGGTCAACATCATATGGTGTGCTTATTCTTAGGTAACAATGTCAATATGCGATATGTCACATGTCCTTGAACTCATTTTTACAGTTAATTGACTATATTGAAGTTTTTTTGTCCATCTACAACTACTGTATGTACCTGTCCCAAGCCAGGAACCTGAAGCAAAGTGGATGTGGTTATTTTTCAGTCTTATCGTTCCTCATTTTTCACTGTGAGGTTAACTGACAGACATTTGTTTTGAATGGCCTCACATTTTATTTTCAGTCTTTTACACCTTGTCTTACAGTATGGATCTTTGTCTGTTGCTCAAGGTCTTAAGGTAACCTGTTGTTTGTAATTTTTATTTTTTGGATGGCTGTGCTATTGACAATCATACCACTCCTCATATTTCTATATTTAACTTTTTCCAATTTTTAGGACTACATCCAATGTAAATGCCAAGACTATCTGTTTTAGTCACAGCAATATACCAAAGATTATCTCAAACTTAGAACTTCTTTGTTCTAAAACTTGGGTACATCTGCTTACATACATACATTTCACTAAAGGACCATTCTTGTTAAGTTTTGGTTTTTTCCCTAACTGCATTTTGAGAGATATTACCCAGACAAGGCAGAGCTACATGAATTTGTCTACTTTTATTTTTTCACTCTTCTGTTGTATTTTTGTGGCTAAGCCAAACTAACATCAGTATTGTAATTAAGGAAGTCCTTGTTTGTTTATATTTTATTAATCATTAATATAAATTTGTTTAGATAATATTGTTATTTAAAATCATGGGATGTTGAGATTTCTAAATTGTTATTGATTAATTTATTCATATACAGAGAAATAAAAGGTGAAAAAAAAACATGGTTGTCAGTTTTTTATCTGTAGACATTAGTATAAAAAAGGTATTATTTATATACCTGCACAAAATAATGATAATTCTGGATAATCTAGAATATGCAGTTTTCTGACATTTATTTCAGTACAGCTGCATAGAATAGCAATTCTAGGGTGTAATCCCATACCTGCTGGAAACCAGAATACCACTCATAACATCTGTCATAAGCAGACATATAATTTGTTAATAAAATATAGAGAAATGTGTCCATGGGACATAGATGCCACGCCTCGGCAAACAGAAGGTAGACATGTGATGGACTTGAACGGGGAGACACAGTACAACTCTGATAATTGCTTCAGACCAACATTACATAAGCCAAGAAATCTTGGTCAAAAATTGACAAATGCACCAACAGAGAAGGATAAAACTTACTTTATGCCCCTGTCGCGCATAGACAGGGGCACAGAAATTTGTGTATTTGCATACGCTTTTTGTATACTGTGTACCGTATGCCAGCATATTAATATAATTTACTTTGCTTTCAGTTTATTGCAAATCAAACATGACCGTCAATCAGCTACAATCAAATTTGGGTGACTTGAACTTCCAAGCGACCATCTAGATGGTTCAAGGTTCAAACCTATTGAAAGTTTTGGCTGTATATTTAATCTATCCAATCACATTTGTAATTTTCAGTAACCAAGCTTCAAGCTCAATACACTTAAATGAATGAGACAAAAATTAAAAATAAACTTGAATGCAGCAATTTGTCAATAAAAATGGTTGTTGAAAAAACTATATGTAGTTGAAAACAAACTTAACAATCCTCAAATTTTTATTATTTTATATAAAAAAAACATTAGCAATAACACATTCCTGGATAAAAAGTAAAACATCAGTCAGTTTATAAGGTCTTCTGAGTATCAGCACCATCAGTTTTTGTCTTCTGAAAAACAGGAGAGACATTCATGTATACAAAAATAGGAAAGATATACAAGTATACAAAAAACAGGAAAGATATACATGAATACAGGATAACAGGAGTGGTAAAAAATGTGAATCACCTCACCAATTTAAACCAACCAACAATGAAACTCATCAACATGAAGATAGCACACACAAAGACAAAAAAATTGTTCATTTGGTATTACAATGCTATGCTAAAAGTAAGCAGAAGTCACCATGGAATTCATGCAAACCAGAGGCTCCCATGAGCCTGTATTAATTCACCAAATAGCAAGACCACTTAAGTCCTTAATCAGCGATATTTTTTGCCAGAATGGAATGCTGAATAAAAGTTTGGCTGAAGACAATCCACCAACCTTTCCACAAACGTTTGATCCCTATTGACTTTTTCAGTTTCAGATAGAGCTAGGTTGATGACACAGAAACTGCTCAAGCAGGGACATATGCCCATTGTTTGAAATCATGCAGTTAATCCAGAAATGTTATGGTTGACTCCACAATGAAGTATCTGTTTTACTGATGAAGACAGATCTATTCCTGTGAAGCTGCAGAGTAACCTGAAAACAGACTGTTCGCTTTCTCTGCTTGAAGGTTTTCATCCATTGAAGCTTTCCACTTTACCCTGAAATGACTGTCTTCATGTGTCTTTAAAAAACGGAGGTGCTTCGCAAGCACATAATACGACCGCAGCACGTTGAAATGTGAAAGGTG
>JARWCS010366094.1:0-10444 GCA_034783895.1 Geukensia demissa | reverse complement strand
CGTGCGGAAACCAACCTGTCTACAGACGCCGACGACGACAACAGCATCATACCATAATACGACCGCAAATTTTTGCGATCGTATAAAAATGCATATCCATTCGTAAAATGTAGTTTCCCTCGACTTGTAGTTTTTGCAAATAGCCCTCCATAACATGATATGTCTGTTCAAAATACCATGGGATAAATTTTCAAACCAGAAACGCTGTTGATAGCTATAGGAATCAATCCAGAAATCATACCTTAGATTTATTTCTTACCTTTCTGTATGTAATCATGACATGGAAATCATGGTATATAACTGGTATCATATCCTTACTTAACATCACATCAAATTCTACAAAGTCAGCTCCCTAAAATACAAATTGTCAGTTTAATAAATCATTCTCTTTACCAACCATTCTATATAAAAATGCAGAGAGGGTTTATAAGGCACTTCACTGACAGTCTCATCAGTGATGGCTGGTTTTTGAAAGCCCCACTCTCTCTCCCAAAAGGGAAAAGGTTCTTCTCCTATTCACTGAATCCTATATTAGGCCCTGGCTGTTTCATCTCAATTTAATTATTACATGTATTTTATGTTCTTATTTTATTGTGCCAAGATATATTGCAAGATTTTTTTTATACAAAAATCACCTTCAAATATTCTTTCATTATATATGTTAAGAGCATTTTTTATCATGAAAGCAGAGATAGTCACCAGAAAAAAAGCCAAAGTTTCAGGTTTAAAGGAATTAAGCTGTCGCACATTACACATGCAAACTAGATTTTTGGGGTCAAAAAAGAGAGTGTGAATTATACACAACCATAACATGTACATTTTAACATTTCAAATGTTGGGTTTTTTTTTCTACATATGTAAAACTAAGTTTGTGTGACAAAGACTGTGTTGTAATCAATCTACCATAATATGAGTAAGGTCAATGACTTTCTTTTGTCTCGCAGATTTCCAATGTGTATTGTTTTGTTTCACACCCTAATCTACAACACATATTCTGTTCTTACATGTATGTCATGTGCTCGTCAGGTAATAAACTGGCAGATATACACCTTATTTTATATATATAAAAGTTACAAAACATTACTTACATGACTACCAGCTGACTGTAGTGATGTTATCGTATTTTCTCTCACTGCATCTGTCCTGTAAAATAATTCCAGCAGTCAGTTTCAAAAAATGCCAGAAGTGTAATTTCTATCGTAAATTATGATGTCACAATGAGTTTTTCTTTGAAGTTTCGACACTTACGATCAAACTTAGACTTAAGAATTTTTGTGAAAACCATTGCAAGTTCTTATTATCTTACTGAAAATTCCAAGAAATTTTATGACCTTCAATAACAATGTATACTTTAGGCCATTTAAAATTTGACTTATGCCAATGCACATCCTTTTTGAACTACCCACATTGGTGATTTTATTATAAAAAACAAACAAAATCTCAAAACAATGAGAACTTTGAAGATTTAGGTAAGAGTCAGCTACTTGTGTCAACGCACAGATGTAGTGTCGTCAACATCTAGCAAAGAATTCCGCTCAAACGGGTGCTAAGGGCTGTCTTGAACTTACTGTGAGGTGCGAGTTTTTACTCTGTGTTGAAGGCCTCACGGTGACTTTGAGACAAAGAACACCAATAAAAGCGCTGTTCCTTTGCTTGGAATTTACATGTTTATATGAGATTTTTGTGTCATGAATTTTTACACCATATCCCCCTTTTTCTATAACATGTAGAAAAAAATGTCCTAATGGCTACTATTTTTCTTCAATATAATGATATTCAATTGTGGTCATTGTTTTTTTTTGTAATTTATGTTTTGTAACCTTTTGTAATATTCAGGTAAGAGCAGTATTATTTTTCCATATACACTATTTTTTATTTGGGGTGATTTAGAGTTTTTCACAAGGAGTTTTGTAAATTCCTGTTTTTCTCATGGTTGGAGCGTATTCTCTCTGACATTTACCCCATATCTTTTCATTTTCATATATAAGAAGCATCTTGTGTCCTTGTCAACATACACATATAATTTTCTGTTGGAGGATACTACATACTTTACTGTTGATCATAGCACTTTTGTAAATCACAGCCTAAACAAAAAATCAGCCTAAAAATTGTTTAGATAAGATTTGGGGAAAAATTTTGATATTTTAAATATTTGGAATATAATTTAGATAAAAATTTTAAACACATGTAAGTGAACTGTTTGAACAATATAAAACAAATTTGATGATTTATACTTTTTGTGTTTGTATGAAGATCCCATTCCCTTGTGTCCTATATCTAGAGCAGCTCTCTCAAACTTCCAGTAATTCTGATATGAAACCTCCATGGTCATAGGAAGACCCACTAATGGCTTGATAAATAGATAATCCACTGAAAATAGAAAAAAAATTATTCTGAAAATATGCAATAATAAAATATTTAGATGGACAAAAGTACTGATAGGACAACTTATGACAGATTTTGTTAGATTTCTTTGCCCATGTATATCTGTAATTTGTTGACCTTACCCGCATTTGTGTGCTTCAACATACAGATGTAGTGTTGTCGACATCTAGGAAAGAATTCTGCTCAAACCGGTGCTAGGGGTCGTCTTGAACTTACTGTGAGGTGCAAGTTTTTACTCCGTGTTGAAGGCCTAACTGTGACTTTGGGATGAAAAACAACAATTAAAGCACTGTTCCTTTGCTTGAAATTTACTTGTATATATGAGATGATCTTTGTGTCATGATTATTTACACCATATCCCTCTTTTTTCTATGGTATTCCAATAGGTCTGATATTTCTGATTGTATGGAAAATCTTGTGTTGTTAGCTACAGATAATCATATTTTTTATAATCAACATTAGTTGAACATTTTTAACTATCATAATTTAAAAAAAATATCATTATCAATGTTGAAACAATGTTAGAGTTTATTACTCTAATCTTTAATAAGGGGACTTTAAAATTAAAACCTAGGCTGAATCGCAAGCTTTTTGTCAATCAATGTCTGCCTCACTGATCCTGGCTTTAACAGCCGGTCAAGAGGTATAGAAATCACAAAGGTATTAGAGAAATATAAATTCTCCTAACCTTCAACTACCAGTTATTTACAATATTTCAATAGAGATAGTTAAATTTTTAACGTTAAGAGCTTAAGCGCTCACAGAGCTTTTTAAAAATTTGAAAATTTTACTATCGAAAGTGGAGAAATAATCGACTACAATTATAAAGAACACATGCATCTACAAACTTGTTTTTTTTAACAGGTGTGTTGCTTCTCAATAAAATTAAATAACAGTTGAAAAACCGTTGGTAGCCCTCTGATGCTCATGATCATTGTTTCTTGATGCACAACAGGTTCAAAACCATGCATTCTTAACAAATTGTGTTGTAGTTGCTGAAATTAGGATATTTTCATGGCTAAAAATTACCATTAATATGTTGTTATTGTAAAAAAAAATATTCATGGTTGCTTCAATGTTTACACTAATAAACACAAAAGAAATATACAGTGTGACAAAATTTTTATTATTAGCTTAAATAAGGGAGGCAAATATGAATATTACCACACATATTCTACCTTTTTTACCTTTTATTTGACCTTAAGTTTCATGTTTTAAGTCAGTATTTCGTCATTTTCAGAGATGTTGTTTAGCATACCTTTTATTTGACCAATCGGCTTATGTTTGAGGCCTGTGATTGGTAGCATTTTCGTGTCATTAGAATTTTTCATCTCCATTGGTAACAAGTAACTATATCCAACATGTTTTGGCTCTTTATCAGGTACTTGGACATAAAAATCAAACTGGAAACCCTGAAATAAGAAAAAGAAAGCATTACAGTTCATAACTAGCAGTTTGAATCCACCCTTGTCAAAGACCTAATGGAGACCTCTAGATTTTGAACTTTCAGTAGCTTCTTGGTAAGATCTGGTGATGTCTCCTTGATATTTATGCAATATCTTTCCTTTCTCAAACTAAAATAAAACTTAATAAATTTTATTAAAAAAATCTATTTAAACATTATTATTTTGGGTTGTAACAATGTTTCTAATTAAATTGTCTCACACAAATACAAATTTGTTTTACTTTCTAAAGACAAATCTGAACTTTTAAGCATCACATGGCCAAAATCTGTCAATCATGTCAATAGTATTTTGACTTTTTGATGCTCTAGAATTTTTTGAATTTCTACTTTCCCTGAGTCATTTAGACATCAGAACTCTCTTTCCCTTAATTGAAATGGAATACAAAAATGTTTTTAATATAACTCTCCCTATGCTAAATTTTCTTGCCCAGTAAATAGGAATCCTAGAGCCCTATATTATTTTAAGATAACCTCTCATCTTACTGTACAAAACAAATGTTATACATTACTGTGAAGGTTCTTGGCCTACCAATATTCATAGATTTCCTGATTCAGCAAAACCATGAAATTAAGTTCCGAAAGAAAAAAATGTGTAGTTTCCTTTGCACTTAACTATGCTGAACATGATGAATAATTTTAGGAATTAACTCATCAAAGTGAAAGTTTACCTTATTTGAGTGACCACCCAAGGCCATTATTCTTGTGCAGACAGACATTCTACCTCTCTTAAAAGGCCAACTTGTTATTTAGCTTTTGGTTTTTAAAGCTAGATTTTTTTTCCTGTATATATTACAGTACTTTTTCAGTATTCCCTATTCTGTAATGACAACAAATCTCTTATTTACTTGTTAACTTTAGTTTGCAAATTAAGGGGGTACCCAACATCATCACTAAAATAAATTCCACTCGTTAAATTGTCTTTATGTTTTGTTTAGACTTTTATTTTGATGAAAGAAGGAAAACATGAAAATTTCACACATTTCTCTGGAATTATTTCAATAGATATATATCATCATAAAAATTTTGATCACTGAGATGCATTAAATTTAATATAAAATGATTCTTGATTAAAATGTTCAGATGATTTTTACAGAGTTATTTCCCTTAGGTGTATGGTACCAACTTAAAATCTTTCTATTTTATTAAATGAATGCCAGAAATACATCTTCAATGTAACTTGTTTTTGTGATTTTATTCATGCTGAAAGGTGATACAAATACAACCCCTGAATAAAATTTTTCACAGAAAGCTAAGATTAACAACATTTAAAAAAATCTTACCAGATATTCTGGATCTAGAGTTCTAGCAGAAAAGATCAGGAAATCATTTGGACAGTAAACTTCTCCATAAGTATCTTGCACAGACGGTCTTTCTTTACCATTTTTCAATGTCTGAAAATAGATTTTTTGTTTGATTGTTGCTTTAGACTGTTCCAGACTTAATGTACCGGTATGGGGTGGGGGTCAAATTTTATTTTAACCCACAATGCATCAGATTTTAATTGGTTGTTTCCTTTACTTGTTTTGCAAATATTGAAATAACCATTACCTATCAAATTTTTTTAAAAGTTCCTTCCGACCCCACACGGCACCACCATAAATCAATTCTGGAACAGACCTAGTAATGTCAAGCTGCAAATATTTCATGTATATTCAAGACAAGAGCAATGCATGAACCCTACTTTGTATTAGACAAACATACTGACCTGGATAATTTTAACTAAAAAATTTTAACATGCTAACTCAAAAAGTATCAGCCATGAGGAAGACAGGTCAACCCAATAACCCAGACATATTTATTTTTACTTCAAGCTAACAGCAGTATATATTTACATATATCTTATTGTCTTCAATATCATAATCATAACCTTCTGCACCTTAGGAAAACATGCTACCACAAGATCAGTGAATGGACCATTTCAGAAATGCAACGGAATTCTGGGAACGTCATTGTTCTGGTTGAATTTCATTGGTCAAGACGTCATTTACAAGGGCGCTGAGATTGCGCAATGCATTTTACGAGGATGGAAGTTGAATTTCTGAATCGGTCCATTTATGGAAATTTAGAAATTTCATACCATAAATGTAGCCATGTCCCACACTAACCCACAAGGATGTACGCTTTAAGCAGAGCAGAAAATAAAGTTTATGGTGAGCAAAAATTTGCTTTATACATTCTCATCTACACTAATACTAAATATTACTTATAAACATTTTCGTGTCACCATTTTTGTGGTAATGCTGTTTTGCCACTGTTTTCCCAGTTAGGCATGAAGTGAATGACCAAATCTCCAATTAAATTTACTGACAGTGTACCATATTTTTGGTAATCTCCTAATAGGGCAATTAAATTTTCCCTTAACATCATAATAATAACAAAAAAGTCACATTTCATGGCTAACATTTTGTAGGAAGTTTTTTTTGGTATATTTTTTTAATCAAATTAAACTAAAGACCAATTTGTAAATTACTTACAGATGCAAATACTTTGGTAAAGGTCTGTGGAGGCATGGTATGTGGTTGATAATCATCTTCTTCATCATCACCTATAGTCTACAAACAACACATATTCTAATGCAGCAGTGTTTGTAAAATTAATTTTGATTGGATGAGGTCAAAATTTTCATGGCATCAAATCCATGATTGAGGCCATCAGAGAAACTGTGCAAGCGCAGACATTTATCCCACATTTTAATAATGTTAAGACTGAATGTAATTTTATTGATAAGCATTAGAATGGAGTTAACAGCATTGTATTTGAGATTTGCCAGCATCAATTTTGATTTGATAGTTTCAAATATCTGTTTACTGGCTCCGCTAATGAGTTGCTAATAAACTCAATTTGTGACCATCAAATAATCAACCAATGCCAGCAAATCTTAAAATACAATACTGTTAACTCCTAAAGATTACAGCAAATGCCTTGACTACTATATAAAGTCAAATTAAAAACCAGGCTTCATTATTCACATTGTAATTTTATATCCATGTGCGTGATAGACCAAAAAAATATCTCCGTGGTGTGGTGAATATAAAAATATCTCCCTGATGTTGTGAATATAAAAATAACATTCTGGTGTGGTGAATATAACAATATCTCCCTTGTGTGGTGATTAATTCTATTCAACATTCCATTTTCAACAATCGGTCATGGTTGTTTGATGTTTTTTTTATTACAAAAATTTTCTCAGTTAATTTTTCCTCTGCTATTAAAAAATTCAAGTAATGCTGCGTTCACATGTTCATATAATGCCAACTGAATGGACATTCCAATGCAAATTCATGTTTTTTTATTACAAAATTTTCTCAGTTAATTTTTCCTCTGCTATTAAAAAATTCAAGTAATGCTGTGTTCACATGTTCATATAATGCCAACTGAATGGACATTCCAATGCAAATTTATAACGTCAAAGATGTTCACAGGTACATTGAGGCAGATATAATGCTCATTGAAAACATTGAAACATTTAACATTTTCTCAATGCACATTTCGATAATGCAAATTAATTCGAATAAGGTCTGAACGAGGCATAAAAAAAATAGCCAAAAAATTAAAAGAAAACGATGGATAGTGACATTCAGTACACCAGAGACAGATTACTCAGATTATGTGTGAGATAAGAATTAACTGAAAAAGTACTGAAATGTAATTCTTATTTGTCTGCACCTCTTTTTGTCCTTAAATTTACAATTGGTTGTTTAAAATCACTTAAGAACTGAGAAAATTACTTTTAAATCATTCCACCAGTTGTTATAAAGTGGTTAACAACTCCTAGGAAAGTTTTGTGGACTTCTACATACAATAACACATCTAGAATAAGAGTGTCTTAGGCAATAATTTAAAAGCTGCAATATCACTCCGTTAAAGAATTAAAGAAACAAAACATTACATGTATAGCTGTCAATTATCATATTTTTTACAGTCCTGACAGTTTAACGCTCCAATTTCTCACCAAGTCTCGATTGATTGATTGATTGATTGATGCCAATTGTCAAGCGGGCAATATTTCAGCCATATTCAGGATGGAAACAAGTCAACAAACAATAAATCAATATGTAGACTATGAGCAGGGGATCGGTAACGGAGAGAATTTTAGACTGTCAATAGAAAAATGACAGGTTGGTTAAGATCGGAAAATATAGCTTTGTAACTGCCGCCTACTAACTACTCAAAATGAGTTGTTACAAGGGGTCTTTAATGTGCTTATAATGTCACTTTTTTTTTTAACATGGGATGTTTTTAAAGTCTCCCTCCCAACAGATTGTAAATTTATACATCCCCTCACAATGAGGGAGGCCCCTATTAGAGGACTTGTACCTAAAGAATACCTAATGCCTATTATTTCCCCGGCACCAAGTCTCAAGATTTTATGATTACACACTCTCCAAAATGTGATTACCCATGAATATCAATGTGAGAGTGAGATTATGTATTAACCTTATATCAGGGACAACGAGTACTTGAAATATAAGGGGCATTAATCAGATGAAATAAAATTTTCCTGTTCTGGAGACGGCTGATTTTAAGCAACAATGGACAGCAACTTTCAATTGGCCACACAAACTGAACAAAATATTCTTACATCTCTAAATCGATGATCTATTGGTGTACATTTAACACTGTATGTCTGTGTTCTATGACGAGGTTTCCACATAAATATTGGGTTACTATGGAGACGTATGTGAATCTCTGTCTTGTCTATTAACCAGCCTTTAGTGACGTGATTCTTTCCACCTGAAAGAAAAGAAATGCATGATGAAATGTTAATAAACACAAAAACTTTAATCATAATCAGTAAAAAATCCTTTTGTCTCCACCTGGTTTCCATGAATATTTTTTGTGATATACAAAATGAGCACCTGACCATTGTGGTTTCTCTACTTGTTTTTTGTGGTGTTTTTGTCCTTTTTATAATTTTGCTGTTTCTCAACTAATTTTTCATGGTTTTGAAAATGATATTTCCAAATGGGGTAACTTTATTAAGAAACTTAAAAGACTTTCAATGAGTATCAAGTACTGGTATTGAAAAAAGTTTCCATCACTATTCAGAGAACAATTGCAAAAAAGAAAAAAATAAAGCTCTAACAACATTAAAAGTGCAACATGCGAAGACAGAATATCTTAGGTGCCCTTAAGTAAGAATGCTATGGTTCTCTGTCTTGACAAGTCTTTTCAATAAAGGAAAATCTTAAGGCAAGATTTCCATTTGTTGACAAGATTAGTCAAGACAGAGTACAATAAAATTCCAACTCAAGTCTGCCTGAGATATTCTGTACTTACCGCAGTGTTTGATTCAATTTCTCATATTTCGTAGTATTGAAAACAAAATATGCACCCATTTAAAGCCATTGTTGTCTTGATGTGTCCTCAAAGAAACCAGTGTTTTCTATAGGTTTGTGCTATAAAAAAGATCAATATAAACAGATATTGTTTGAAAACATTTTGAACAGAATTCTGATACCTACCGTACTCTCCAAATGTATCTATTGTGTTTTCATATTTCATCGGATCATCCATGTACGCTGAAACAGAAATAAAATTTCAAATTTAAGGTTTATGCAACATCAATACACCAAATAAACTTGACCTAAAAAAGCAGAAGAACCCACTTATCCAACTTTTTTTTTCTTCCTACCCCTGAGTTATAAATAGTCCTTTTTAACAATATTTTAGTCTTATAGCATTGGTCAGTTTTACTGGTAAAGGAAGCTAATCAACACTACCAAATATCAGGCAGGTAACTGACAAATCTTATCACATGTGCTGTGAGTGCTATAATTTTTTTTGATACCGGTATTAAAGGCCGTTAACAAACATAATAAAAGTCTGTTAATTACAAGCATTTTTAAAGTCTCTAAACAAGCACAATTAAAGTTTGTAAAGTACAAGCACTATTAAAAGTCTGTTAACAAGCAACAATAAAGTTTGTTAACAAGCACAATTAAAGTCTGTTAATTACAAGTATTATTAAAGTCTGTTAACAAGCAACAATAAAGTCTGTTAACAAGCACAATAAAGTTTGTTAACAAGCACAATTAAAGTCTGTTAACTAGCAATAATAAAGTCTGTTAACAAGCACAATTAAAGTCTGTTAATTACAAGCACTATTAAAGTCTGTTAACTAGCAATAATAAAGTCTGTTAACAAGCACAATTAAAGCCTCTTAAGTCTGTTAACAACAATTTTCTTTAAGCACTATTAAAGTACAATGTATGTTATCATACATTATTATACTTCATGTAAGTTTCTCTCTTGATATGTGCTATATATAGATATTATACTTTATGCAAATTTCTTGGATAATTCTGCAATTTTATTGGTTAATAGAAATTTGTTATTTTTCTGTAACTTTATTTAACCCCGCCCATCATAGCAACGGGTGGTATTGAGTCCCCAACAACATAATACCACATCCCAATACCACCCCCTATACCGGAAGCGGAATTTTTATTTCTTCTGCATCCAGCTTAGGTTTTTGCCAGCATATTTTTGTCAGACAACAGCCAGATTTGACACAAAAATTGTTGACTTTTTATTGTTATGTTTAATAAATTGTTGAATAATTTCTTGTCCGATTATCATAAAATTTGCACT
>JARWCS010366083.1:0-10444 GCA_034783895.1 Geukensia demissa | reverse complement strand
ATTGTTGAAGGCCATAATGGGACCTGTAGAAGTTTAAATTCTACTGTCTTTTGGTGGGTGGCTGTCTCATGGACAATGATCATTACCTTTCAAGATCTAGCAGCAGGACTTAACGCTAAATAGATGCCATCCTACTCGACTTCAGAAGTAAAGCCTTTGAGAGAGTCTCATACCAACGGCTAGCTGCAAAACTTAACCACTATATGGAGTCCGGGGAAATACCCTTCAACAGATAAATAGCTTCCTTGCAAACAGAAAACAACAATTACTCCTAGATGGGATAGCATCATCGTCTGCACCAGTAACATCAGGTTTGCCGCAAGGAACCGTTTTCGTCATTTTTATTCCTCGTGTACATCAACTATATGTTATGCAACATAAGCGTTACAGGGAGATTATTTGCAGATGACTACCTTGTCTATTGACACCCCTAGAAATGCAGAGTCCCTACAAAATGATTTGGACATACTTCAACAGTGGGAAATGGGCTGGCTTATGGAGTTTAACACCGATATATGAGAAGTCATCCGTATAACTAACAAAAAGAAGATAATATTCGCAGAATACACGATTCATAACCAAGTCTTATATAGACAACAGAGAAAGCTAAATACCTTGGAGTGACAATAGATAACACACTTAGTAAAACAACATTAGTAACATCACTAAAAAGGCATACAACACCATATCTTACAATACAATAGCCTTTCTGAGATGAAATCTATCATTTTGTACAATAGACGTCACTTCCACTTGTTATATAAGATCATAGTAAGACCACAGTTACATGTAGAATATGCCTAAACAATACGGGACCCATGTACACAGACCAACATTAAATAACAAGATTAAATCCGTGCAGAGACGAGCAGCATGCTTTATCATGAGCGACTATAGAAGAACAAGTAGTGTAACATCTATGATAGAGCAACTATAGAGTGGCAAGATCTGAAAACTCGTAGACATCAAACAAAAGCCGTCACGATATATCGGATTGTACATCAACTTGCAGCAATACCATCAACACAGTACCTACATCTAATAGAAGTACGGACTAGAAGTCGCTCATCTAACTTCTTTGTCGCATATGGCAGTATCAACGGCCTACAAATACTCCTTCCTGTCAGCTATAAGTCTCTGGAAGAGCCTACCAACATCGCCAACCGAAGCACAATCCCTTGAGGCACTTCAATTGAGGCATGACAGGGATTGTCACCAACCTGCACTATTAAACCAGCCTCAGATGTTTTTATCCTGTACTTGTTATTTTGTAAATAGACCCTCCCTCGCGTGGACAGTCATAAAACACTTAAGAAAACATCGTGATTATCTGTTCTAGCTAAATCAGAGACATATGTGTCTGGTTTAATTATTGTATCTACAGAAAGTTTTTATTTATCAGATTAATCCCAGCTTTGATATATGGTTAACGCCACAATAAAGGTAACCGTCATCCCCCCCTTTTTTTTCACACAGACTTTAGGTATTGGCAAGCGTGATTGATCCAGAAAGACATTAGGAACGTAAAGTTTTTTAACGAATCAATGCTTGATTCATTCACTTACTTGGTATAAAATCTTTGTTTTATCCTCATCCCCTCTACCTATCTTGCAAAATATGCATTTGTTATTATTTTCGGTCATAGTTCAGTTTCTCTCTGACTGGTTTCCTAAATCCAGTACTGTTATCCTCTCGCTCACAGTGTGACTTTCCGAACCAGTTACCCAAACAAATCAGATTTGGAGTATAAAATCCAGTTTACTTAATCTTCAGTAGGCTTCGAAATGACGATCATGGGCTGTTAAACAGAACATGTATCGGTAGACATTTGGCTGTCTCAGCCGACAAACAAAGACACTACTTCTTTTCTGATTCGTTTTATTAACTCACCTTTTCCCGCCACCAAAGAACAAATAGAAAACGGACTCGTGTTTCTATTAATATCAAAGTCAAAATACCGAAATACTCTGAGGTTAATTTAATCTTAAGATTTGTGTGTTATTCAGCAACAACTTACTTGAGCAGGTTGGACACAACCTGCCATTTCATTTGAGGAACAACTTTAGACAAGGGATATTTTGGCAGAGACCTATACATGTAATATTTACACAGAAGGTGGTACAAGGGGGTAGCGTCCACAGCCATATGAGGAATAAAATGTCATTTAACGTAGAAAGACCAGTCATACATCATTCCACCTTGACCTCATTTTCCCGGTTCATTAACTTCATAAAAAATTGAAAATGTGCAACAAGTTTTACATTCTTGAAAGTCCATTTCTCAACAACTGTTATACCTAGACCCACCATATTTGGTCTGTAGTTAGATCTTGGTGATTACTTGCCGGTCTGCTGTATGTCATTTGACCTTGACCTCATTTTCATGGTTGAGTGACTATACAAATTTTTTACACTCAAGTCCATTTCTCAATAACTGTTATACATGTACATGTACCTTTACCCACCATATTTGGTTTTAAATAGATATTGAGGGGTACTTACCTAAAAGTTATTTGTATGTCTTATGTCGTATAATTGACCTCATTTTCATGGCTGAGATTGTTAGATTATTTGTGTTATTGTCAATGGTTTTTTTTTTGCTTATTAATTCAATCTTAGGTGTATCCACCAAATAACAATTAAAATTAAACTTCTACAGGTCCCATTATGACCTTGCCAGAGCCTGTATCATAACGGAAGCTGTAAAAGGCCCCCAAAAATACAAAATGTGAAACTGTTCATAAAGCATGACAATCAACATTTTCTATTGAAAAATGGTGAACAAATAGCAATAAATGACTATTAAAACAAGGACAACCATTAGGAAACATAAGGTCCTTATAGAAATTTAGTGTTTTTGTTGTGATTGAATATTTCTGCCATATGCTTTTTTTAATTTTTTAAATGGCAGAATTAAAAAAAACTCCTGAAAAGGCTAGACTAGTCACTAAATGAATTCAAACTTCATAGCCCTTAGTCATCTGTTATTAACTTGGTAGCCAAGCCAAAGCAGTCTTAAAACACATCATAGGTTCAATAAAAGAAATGATGGTTAAAAAATGGCATAAATAAAATAATTATGCCATTTTTCATCATATTATCTATCAATAAAATGCACAAGTAAGCAAAAACTGCCAGGTATGGGAATTTCTCCACACATTTTCTACACATTGTCAGGGTCCTTGACACTAATACTCCTCAGACCTTGACCTTACTACTGGTGCAGAAAAATATCGGGGTAACATCTAAAAGAGGATGGTTTCTTTGTTTCCTTTAAAATTCGTAACTGTTTTGCTAGTGGAGGTTCACAATTGCCAACAAACCTTCGATTCAAAAAGCTTCTTGGACAAATCCAGCCAAAAAGCTCTCATTTTCAGGTTGAATTCAATTTCTTCAGGCCAAAAATAATTATAAAAATGTGCATTTTTACATATTACAACACCAAATTGAAGACTGATCCCATTTACTTTTTTCATGCTTTTAACGCTATCTTCATGTATAAATAAGAGTATTGAGTGAAAATTATGACAAAAATTAATGTTTGAGAATGTCGTACAAACTAATTCATGATACCTGAATTATTTGTCCAGTTTGTTTTCTGTGACTAGTGAAAAGTTAGTAAATGCAGTGAGATGTGTTCCTATGTCCAATAACACTAAAATTAAAAAGTACAGACAGAATGAAACTGTGAAAAACATCCATCTCAGGTTATTGCGTTATAAAGGTACATGTGCATGATACTTGCAAACTAAATGTTACAAACACTGCACCCTCCTGTTTATTACCTTATTTTACAGGGTTGGACAATTCTTCATGTTTATGGAAAATCCACTTCTGTTGATACAATTATTAATGGATTTCATTGAAAAATTTTGTTTTTTGTTCATATAAGAGGTCTTTAAAATTTTTGAAATATAAAGTATAGTTCAAAACACAGTTAGAACCTCTAGACAGAATTATAATGCAATGTTCATTTAATATCAACATTGTTGAAGGCCATAATGGGACCTGTAGAAGTTTAAATTCTACTGTCATTTGGTGGGTGGCTGTCTCATGGACAATCCTGCCACATCTCCTATTTTTATATAATAACTACATGTTAAACAAACAAGAACAGTTTTTTCCTGTTAATCATGAAAGTAAAACAGACCATTTTAAAAATCCAAATAACTGTCATCTGCAAAATTCTGTCATGTCTGTGAAAATAGTACGTTACCCAATCATTGCTTAAACAAATCTAACCACATGCCAGTGTAAAACTTTTACAGAGATACTTGTAGCTTTTTAGTTTGGTGAGTACAGAACCAGATTTTCAAAATTTTGGCGAGTCCCACATTAGTAAAATACATAAAACTTAAAATTTTGGTGAGTCCCAAAGAAAAATGATGAGTCCTGGATTCGTCTAGACGAGTATCCCTGCTTTTATTCACAATGTTTAATCTAAAAAACCCTTCATTTAAAATATCTGTATTTTCATTATAGACAATGAAGAGTCTGTGGTTATTTAGTCTGATTGTGTTGTTATTTGGTGTAAGTTGTGCTGAGGATGACCATATAGATCCATTTGATATGGTGAACTTTGATCCAAGTACAAAAACCATGAAAAATAAGGTAGGTAAAATATGATTTTATATTCATATGCACACCTTGTTTAAACATTTCAAAAAAGAATAAGGAATATATGCCAGAAAGACACAATCCACATCTTTTCTGGATTAACCTTCATCAAACATGCTAGGGGCCAAAAATAAGAAGATGTGTACATATCAATATGTCAACATTAACCTTCAACAAACACATTAGGGGCCAAAAATAAGAAGATGTGTATGTGTCAATATGTCAACATTAACCTTCAACAAACACATTAGGGGCCAAAAATAAGAAGATGTGTATGTGTCAATTTGTCGGATTTCTTTCACTAGATTTTGGTGGGACAAGTGGTTATTTAATATTATAACTGTGGGATCAGTAAGTGTTTGAATGCTTTTTAATACATGTATAAGTAAGCTGTATTGAGCATAATTTATCATTTCACCACCACATAATTAATAATAGAATGATATTTTACTGGCTCATACAGTTACAACAAGATTTTATGTAGAATGATAGATTATATAACTTGTTTCAGGCTGACATGGTGTTTCTAGGTGGTAGTAACTTGTAGAAGAAAGGAAAATCATGTACACGTACATGTACTAGGAAGAGAAATAGCAAAGCCAATTTATAATCCATATTCAAATTCATCGTTTATCACTTTAAAGACATGCAAATTTATAATCTTGTCACTAATGAATGTGTTCTGAATGACCTCCAAAGAATGATCATCCTTTTTGTCCTGGTTTATGTTCTCTAGTTTTTTTTAACATTTTGGTCACATCTTGTTGAGATGTGGTGATGTCTCCTTCACATCTATTCCATATCTTTCCTTTTTGTTTATATCTTATTTTAACAGTATTACACACAGGCTTGGGGCATGGACCCTTAACCCTCCTCCTTTTCCATATTTTTTTGTTTTAGTGTTAAAATTAGGTGCAGTTATTGAAGAATAACAATTGAAAAATGTTACTGGGTCACTTGGTCTTTAAAAGGGAGAAGGTAAGATAGCCTTTCATTTGTGCACATTTAATAACAATGGAAGTCTGGAAAAAAGATGCAAGTCAGACAAAACCTGAAATAACTTTCTGGAAATCAATAGAAATTTCGTGTTATTTCTGAGTTTCCAGATTCCTCATGTTTTCAACTATATCCGTCAAAATTAAACGCTTTACAAATAAAAACCTTTATCACCAAACAACCAGCAGCATTTTTTATTCCTTTATTCTATATTAATTGCAAACAATTTTTACAACACCATCAAAAAAAGGGGAAGGGTTGGGTACGGATCCATGCCCTAAGTGCCTGTGGTACATGTATTACAGTAGAAAAAAGAAATGCCCCAATGTTATTTATTATAATGACTGACAGAGGTTGCTGATGCAGGAAGTGTAATCAAATATTTCACTAAGTTAAAATAATTCATTTTGGGGCTAGGCTTTTCCAAATTGTTTTTCATCTAGATCTCAAGATGGATATTTTTGCACATTTGATTTAGGTTGAAGTTGATAAATCAAAGAAAGTACCAAAGCAGGAAAAGGATCCAGTAAAATTGGAAGGAACACAGAAGCCTAGACCCACTACAAATCCTGTACCCACCTCTACAACTGTAGCTCCTACACTACAGAAACAAAAATCAGCTGAAAAGAACACAGGCTCTATTCTAATGAGAACTTTTGTGAAAAAGTTTGTCTCATATTTTGATAAAAAGGTAACAGCACATACATATTTTCCAACCATTTTCACAATTTACAAGTATGTAAGAGCACTTGTTTGAACCACCACATTCTCAAAAGGTGTAATGATACATTAACTTATCTGTATTTTTTGCTCACCTGGCCCAAACTTTTGCCATCACTTCGTATACCTTCATCATTGTCTGTGTATGTTTACTTTTGAAATTTTAATCTTCTCCTCTGAAACTGCTGGTCCATACCTGTCAGGAATGTTCCCTGGGTGATCCTCTACCAAATTTCTGAATCATTTTCCAATCAGAATTAAAAAAAACATGGCAGATTGAGCCAATTGTATGGTCTGATTGGCTGAAAGGTTGGAATTTTTCTTTCCCGAAACTGCTTTTGAATTGTTATGTTATAGGGATGATCAGTTGATGGTATTTTACCGAATTTGTGATTTGTTTGTTAATTGGATGTCAAGATGTCCTCAAAGACCTGACCTACATTTTGTAGTTAAATATTGTAACTAAGTATATCAAAAGAAATTGCGGCAGGATTGTCCATGAGACAGCCTTCCAAAATGTTTAAATTATTAACATCTACAAGGTGACCTAGGCCTTCAATTATTAACTGTTCAAATATTCAATGGGGCAATTTTACAAAGGTTGTTATTTTGCAAGAAATGATAGGTTCTAAATTTGGGCAATAAATTTGGGGTGTTTTTCCAGGGCGCAATGGACAAGGTACGTTAAGTACCCTTTATGGCCCACAAAAATGAAAGTCCTACGATTGTTTTGCAATATGGCCTATCTTGATGTTAAATAATGAAACTTAACATTTTATTGCAGGTTTTAATAAATAATTTATTGTTTTGATGTCATACTGACGTCAATAATGAGACCTAATGTGTTTGTGAAAAATTAATGAAAAAGTACACATTTTGGAGCTTTTTCCTTAAATCTAAATCCGACAATGTAGACCGCCACAACATTTTGTCAGCTGGTGTAGTTTGTAAACATCTTCATTCAGTATAAAAATCATGTTGGTCTTTGTTGTTGTAGATAATTATTTCAGCCATAAACATACAAAAAATATGTCAAATTTGGAGATTATTGAAAGAATTGCCATTTTTGTCATTAAATGTGACGTCATTGTGATGTAAAAAAAAACACTTAAATCGGCATTTTTTAATTAGTTTTGTGAAAAATCATTATTTAACTTAATTTTACCAAAAAATAGGGAAATTAAATTTGTTTTTACATTGAATAATGGGCCAAATAAGGCCCTTATCGTACCTTGTCCTTTAGAAGAAATGGGGCATTTTATGGGTTGGATTACAGTTGGGCATTCTGATTTGAACACCTTTAAAACCTTCAACAATATCTCTTTGTTGTCTTCACCGAACAAATCATCAAAGTCATAAAAAATATGATATCTGTGACTGTATTGACCTTTTCTGTTTGTATTATAGATGAAATGGTTGATTGTTTAATTCTATCATCACAAACTAAAAATGCTCTTTCAGTACTATAATACATTGTGGCTTTATGTGACTTTATTTTTCTTGGAATAAAAGTGTCAAAAGACATTTACTCTTGCTTGAATTTTTATTGTTTTTTATATTGCTTGATTTTCAATATTTTAGAGGAAGAATTCTATTATTACAGGTGCCAGTGTCTTCAGGTGAAGAATATCATGTATGGGTAAAGCTATCTAAAGAAGATTATACAGTTTTAAATAAGTTTGCCGATGGCAAGTCCAACGTTCACGATGCCCAGGAAATCCTAGTCAGTATGATAACAGGTATAACCAGATCTAATGTAGGTCCTGCTACTAAGTTATCTATGTGGTTTGAAGAGAAGACTGGAGCTTCACTTGATTCTGTTTTAAAGGTAAAACTACTGTGAAAATTGTACTGTACGTTGTGTGCATTTATTTTTGTGATTTGTTAATGTTAGGCAATAATGTAAGTTTTATAATTGCGACTTCTTAAAACTTGTGTTAGAATACTACTAACAAAACCTGAAATGCGAGGTTTAAATATTGCCATTCTAACCCTGTCACAATTTTCACAACATTGCAGTAATTTCTGAAGTTACACTATGCAAATCTTTGATCAGTTACATGTAATGAGAGACAATGGTTTGAATATTGAATAAGTTCAGAACCTCAGACAAAACTGAACCTCTGGAGCTCTGATGATGGTATTCAGCAACCAGCAAAACTAATATCCCACTGCAAGATCTTATCTGAACAATCGAAAAAAAAAACCCAACATTTTATACACAAGGTAGAAATATGTCAAACTATATTGAATGCTAAATTCAATGGTACAAGGGAGCAGAAAATCAAAAGACTACATATAGACAAATTCCTGCTAAGGATGCCTAAAGACTGATTTAAATATACACATATAGTATGTGGCAGGATTGAACATGTTTGTTAATATTGCTCTTCCCCTATGTGTGACAAAACCCCATAGAAATAAACATTAAAAAACAGTATTAGTTTGAACTTTTGAAGTTCATGAAAAATACACAGACAATTACAATTACAAGAGATAACATGATATACAATTCTCAAAAATGTATTCCTCTGTTTCTGTAATTTTGCATCAAATTTTTACTGATAGATTAACAGAGTTAAATCTCCTGAAAGTCCATTGTTCAGGAATATTTATCAACTAATTTTGGTTTGGCCTGCAACTTTTTAGTTGTGGAAGGGAGATATAGGTGTAACTTGCCGGAGGGGGTGTAAACTTTTTTGTAACCTTTATATCTCTGAATCTTTTTGACCCAGGTTAACCAAATTTGGTATGCTGATACAGTGTAGTTCATGATATGAACTTGTCGACTTGTCATACGTCATTTGACCATGACCTCATTTTCATGGTTAAATAACTTTTGAAAAAAATTGAAAATCTGTGACATTCAAGTTCATTTTTCAACAACTGTTATGCCTAGACCCAACATATTTGGTCTTTAGTTAAATCTTGGTGAGAACTTGCTATATGTCATTTGACCTTACATGTATTTTCATGGTTAAGTGACTTTGCAAAGGAGTAGGTATGTTAAGCCCCATATTTGGCCCAAATTTTAGATTTTGTGACACAATAATAAATTGTTGTGAAAATGCTGTTTAATGGTCGTCCTTTCATAATTCATTACTTTTTCTTATATACTTTTTGTCATGTCAACAATACGAAGGGTATATTTGACAATTTCAACAAGAATGTGACATTTTCTGTAAAAAATACTTAATTTTTAGAGTGTTTTATTCAAAATAGATATGATCGCACCAAAACATAACAAAGATATTTTAACTTAATATTTGTACTAGACAGATCTTTAATTGTGCCAAGTTTGGTTGTGATGTTTTTTAGCGTTCTTTACTAAAATTGACAAATTTGTATCAAATTAAGTAATTTCTTAGTATTTTAATATTTTAAGCAACTTCTATGTGCCATGTGACCGTTGTAGAACAAATTAAATTAAAAATTCTGTTGGATTTTATTTTTATAGACGTTATCCAATACATTTGGTCTGTAGTTAAATCTTGGTGAGTACTTGCCAGTCTGCTATGTGACCTCAAGCCTTAACATCATTTTCATGGTTGACTTTGTAATTTTTTCACACTCAATCCACTTCAATAACTGTTTTACCTAAACACACAATATTTGGTGTGTAGTTAGATCTTGATGAGTACCTGCCAGCTTGCTATATGTCATTTAATCTTGACCTCATTTTCACAGTCAAGTCATTTTTTTGTCCACATTTGTTTGTCAGCTTTTTGTCCTTCACCTTTTGCGAAAGCGGGGGACTATAGAATTCAGGGTTCCGTCATTCTGCATTTCGTTTTCAGACTCTAACTTGAAGTCCTCTAGCCCAATTTGAACCAAACTTATAAAGTTGGTAGGAATATGGAAGGAGAAGAACCCTATTGAATTGAGGTCAAAAGGTCAAAGGTCAAGGTCATTCAATTTTATTTTAGATAATTTTCGTTTCCAGACTAACTTGACTTTACCTTACCCGATTTCAACGAAACTAATATCATGGGTTCCACTTACCAATTAGGAGAGAGATACAGAATATTTTTGTAGTTTGACATCTTAGGATTTTCAAAATAAAGAGAATTAATGGTACAGAAGTGCATAAGAATGTTAAAGTTGGTTGATAT
>JARWCS010366073.1:0-10444 GCA_034783895.1 Geukensia demissa | reverse complement strand
TTCCCTATTACATGCTATCAGGTATCTATCACCAGTTTTGAGATGTTATCAAAAATATATGGTTGCTAAGGATTTTCAGAGTGTTGCTAAGGACTCTGAACTTTAACCTTGATCAAATCGTAGGGCATATTAAGCTGAACATTTTTGCAGTTTAAAGTTTCTTTCTATCTCTTACCGTTTTTGAGATATTGGCAAAAAACTTTGATTTCGGAGGGGTTGGCGATCCATGCGAAAAATTTAACCATGTAATAAAATGTTAACTTGATAATGTCTTTGCTGTATGAATATAAGTTTAAATTTTCCATTGTAGAATTTATAAACATGTTAAAGTTATATTAATCTAAAATTATAAAATGGAATTTGTCATTGAATTAAGGTTAAAGGTCACCTTTTCGACCTTGGTTTTTGTAGAAAAATTTTATGAAAAATCCCCAGACTTTATAAGGAGAATTTATGATACAAAATTTATAACACAGCACACATTGTATGATTTGTCTGTTTTTTTTTTTTAACAAAAACCTGCTCATATGTGATAAAATTCGAACAGACCTTTTTAGGTGTGCTTGAATATATCTGATTACCCAAATTTCTACACCTAATTTTACAAATTACTCCTTAAAAATAATACATATTTGAAAAAATATTGCTAGCACCATAAACCTTAGTATTCAGTGATATTTACTGTCATTTTCAAAACATACTATTCAGTCACGGAGGCTGTGGGTTTTTCATAAAATTCCCATTTGTTTTGCATTGAACTGAAATATGATATAGATGTATTGTCATGTATTGTGTCTGTTTAACCTATCAATCAGTTGCTCTTTCCCTCTTGTGTGTTGTATATTGTATGTATTTCTTATTGCCCCTTGAGGGCCCTTAATTGGTATAAAGTGATTTGTGGTGTCTAGAAGGGAAAAGCTGGGAACAGTATAAACTATTTATATATATATGGGAAAAGATAGGGACAAGCGTAGGGACAAGCGTCAAGAAAGAATCCAAAATTTGAATTGGTGTCAAGAGAAAAATTACAAGAACATTTTTCAAAATGTTTTCCCTTCGATGAAGCAAATTGTGTGTCCTTTTGAAATGCGGTCTGTTGATTGTTATTAGCATAATTAGTATATCTCTTAGTGACATTAAATAATTTGTAATTATGACTTTCTCGTTCAATCAAAGGTGTGAAATTGAAGCCATAAATCTACTAGTGGTGAGTGTGACAGATAATTTTCTGAAGTGAATTACTTTGAAAAAGACAAACAAACGTAAAATCAAGTGAGTGGAAACTATATGAAATCATCTTTTAGTATTTTATTATATAAAATAATACATTTTATAATTTTCTTGATGCTAATTTTATTTTTTGTTGCCTCCTTGTCGTTACTTGACGCTAATTATTAGTGAGACAGGGTAAGGATAATCGGGTAACCAGTTTACCGCGTTTTTCTTTCATTATCTTCGCATGCTTGGCGGGAATAATAGCAAACAGACCAAAAAGATCATCATGGCAGAAGGAAAGAGTTCTACTTCGGTGGTAATAGATTGATTTCTTAAAACTTCAGTGGTCTTTACTTCATTTTTTTGTGTGTTTGAGCTGTATCATAAAATGATACAGTGGAGAAAAGTGGTGCATATAGGCCATAAGACTGAGACTGAGACTGATGTTTTAGTAAAATCAAACGGGTTTACATGTAACATCTTGAAGCTAAAGTTCTATGGTTCATGGATAGATGAATTTATGTACTGGTCCACTTAAGGTGGCTCAACAGGAAATTGTTAACCTGTTACATTTCCTCACTGTTTGATATTTCTAAGATACGGAGGTATTGTCTCAGAAAATGATGTTGAAAATATCGGTCTCCAGGTATACTGGTATCTCATGCTATCGTGGTACTTAATTTTTCAAGATGGCGTCGAATTCCCGTTGAATTAACGTTGAACCCAGGATCAGATGGAACCCACGATAGGATGAGAATGGAGTATATACACTCAAATAGGTTTAATAGGTTCTTACACGAGTCAAGATCGAAGATCGGGTGATCTTTCACGAGTTTGATAAATTCAAGTCTTTTCACGAGTGGAGTGCAGC
Organism: Geukensia demissa; assembly: GCA_034783895.1. Classification (NCBI taxonomy): domain Eukaryota; kingdom Metazoa; phylum Mollusca; class Bivalvia; order Mytilida; family Mytilidae; genus Geukensia; species Geukensia demissa. Next base: position 8,358 of record JARWCS010366073.1, on the reverse strand, counting down.
GGAACGAGTGCAAAGACCAAGAATTTCTCACACGAGTGAAAGATGACCCGATCTTTCATCTTGAACGAGTGTAAGTACCTGTTTCTTCCGTAAATATATACAATTCATTTCTTCGATTCTCCTTAGGCCGCCGCCATTTTCGCAAACCTTTTACATTGTGACGTTGAATTTCCATTTGCAATTGACTTAGAATTGTTTATGACGTTGCACTTTAGTCTTTAGTTAGAAGCGATTGATTGGTCCTCAACCGATGGGAGATCGATTTCTGCCGGTGGGAGATCAATGCACGTGCACCGATCTCCCATCGGTCATCTTCCATAGAAATGAGCAATTTACGGAAGGATGAAACCACCATACATGCCAATGCTTCAGATTTTGCCCGGAACCTCCGGAATTTGGCCCCCCTTTCCCGTACTCCGGTTTGGTTTAAAAAATCTCCGGAATTTCTAAGATTCTCCGGGAAATGTTTGTATACACGATTTTTTCATAAAATCTGTAAGTAGAACTGACAAAATTCGTAGATTTTATTATTCGGAAGTGATTCCGGTTTAATACAGCCCCAGTCAATGGGCTGATTGATCATGTAGGCGCTTTTAAAAATATCTGCGTCCGGTCGTCCCTGTTTTGGGGTGAATGGGAATAATTGGGAAAGGGGGTGAAAACAGTTGTTCATACAAATGGTAATACATCGCTGTCAGAGAAAAAAAACTTTTTCTATTAGTGAAAAAAAACTAACAATCTAACCTGGCAATTGGTGTATAAAAGTAAGGCATTTTTGCACTATTGTGACATCCTCAAACACTATTCAAATATGTGAAATTCGTTTTCTGTCAGTTGGCTTTGCCCGACTGAACCGCCTACCAGGGCTTTGCCCTGCACCCACTGGGGACCTTAAGCGGTCCCTAGACCCCTAATTTGGGTAAATACGGAAATTGGAGTATAACAGGTTGAGGAAGATGCTCATATATGGGTATTATCCCCGTAAATGGGTATTATACCCAAAATTGGGTATAAATTTACAGTGATTAAAAAATTAATTTGAATTTTGTGGATGTTTTTTATCATGGCTGTAAGATTCTACATTTTGTCTAAAGGAACCATGTCTGAATTATTATCCTGGATATTAAAAAATAACCTTTGAAATACTGAAAATCCACAGGCTGTTTTCTGTGCTTTAAGGGGGTGAAGAACACCAACATTTTGATGGCAAAAAATGCAGAGTTATCTCCCCTGGCATTATTTCAAATTAGTTATTCTTCTTTGCTTTTCATTATATTAAGACAAATTATTGAACATAAGATGTAAAAATACTTACCTTTCAGTTACGCTGAGTGTCAAATTCCTTTTTTCAGGAAAAATATGAAATAAATCCATCTGAAAATCTGGATGCTTGTTGTACCTATGCCGTATCCATGAATGAATAATTCCTAAAGACATTACTTCCATTCATTAGTTCAATCCTTTATCTAAACACAAGGCGTCGTAGAATTTTTAATTTCTTTTTCTATGAAGAGCAATTTTATATTAAATCCAGTTGGGGTTCATGGCAGCCATTTTAAGGTGTGCTTGATTGGAAAGCTATTCCATGTTATTATAGTACATTTTTATTTTTAGGAAATACAAACATAGAAATGTCTCACAAAAGTAGGATTGTCAACAATAATCAAAAGCTTGACTTTAAATAAAATCCTTTTGCTAGAGACATCTAAAAATATGAACATATAATAAGTCAAAAATAAACAAGTGAAACACATCAATTAAGAATCAATCAAGCACACCGGAAAAACATGGCAATTGAGCCCAACTGTCTTTGAGTGGAAATTGCTGCTTATAAAAATCAAAATTAAACATTCTACGACGCCTTGTGTTTAGATAAAGTTTTGATCTAATGAATGGAAGCAGTTTCTTTGGGGATTATTCATTTATGGATACAGCATAGGTACAACAAGCATCCAGATTTTCAAATGGAATTATTTCATATTTTTCCTGAAAAGGAGAATTTGACACTCTGACAGCATAATTGAAAAGTAAGTATTTTTCCATTTTATGATCAATAATTTGTTTCAATATAATGAAAAACTAATATGAAATAATGCGAGGGGAGATAACTCTGCATTTTTTCATCAAAATGTTGGTGTTCTTCACCCCCTTCAGTTATAGTATTACCTATGGTTGCAAATGGAAAGATGTTGCCTCTTTCATGAAAATTTGTGCCATGATTTATAGAATCATGAAATCCAAAATATTTTTTATTTATCACTGTAAATGTATACCCCATTTTGCGCATAATACCCATTTTCGGGGATAATACCCATAAATGAGCATCTTCCCCATACTGCATAATGAGATACCCCAATTGGCGTATTATTCATATAATGCGAGTTTATGTTTTCATTATGTCACGGCACGCTCTATCATTAAATCATAGTATTTACATGATAAAGTAAGCTTTCAAATGAAAATTTGAAAACTTTTGTGTGATGCTGCGTTTGCTAAAGAAACTATGGAAAAGTTAATTTTTCTGGCCAATTCAAATCTTACAGTGCACTTAAGGCGGTGAACCGTGAAGAACATCAACATTTTGATGGCAAAACATGCAGAGTTATCGCCCCTGGCATTATTTCAAATTAGTTATTCTTCTTTGTGTTTCGGTATATAAATATAAATCATAGTGTAAAAGATGGAAAAATACATACCTTTCAGTTATGCTGAGTGTCAAATTCTCTGAGGAAAAATAGGAAATAATTCCATTTGAAAAGGTGGATGCTTATTGTACCTATGCCGTATCCTTAAATGAATAATTCCCAAAGAAATTTATTCTTTCTTTTTCTATGAAGAGCAATTTTACGTTAAATCCAGTTGGGATTCATTTCAGCCATTTTAAGGTGTGCTTGATTGGTAAGCTATTCTATGTTGTTCTAGAACATTTTTATTTTTATGAAATAAAAACATAAAAATGTCTCACAAAAGCATTATTATTAACAATAATTAAAACTTTACTTTAAACAGAATTATTTTGCTAGAGACATTTGAAAATATGAACATATAATAATTAAAAAATATATGAATCAAACACACCATAATGAGAATCAATCAAGTACACCATACAAATATGGCAATTGACTCCAACTGAGTAGAAATTGCAGCTTATAAAAATCGAAATTAAAAATTCTACAACACGTTGTGTTTAGATAAAGGATTGAACTAATGAATGGAATAAATTTCTTTTGGAATTATTCATTTATGGATACGGCATAGGTACAACAAGCATCCAGATTTTCAAATGGAATTATTTCCTATTTTTCCTCAAACAGAGATTTTGACACTAAGCATAACTGAAAGGCATGTATTTTTCCATCTTTTTATACCCCACGCAACGAAGTTGCGGAGGGTATAATGTTTTTGACCCGTTCCGTCCGTTCGTCCGTCAGTCCTATTTTTAGCTCACCTGGCCTGAAAGGCCATGTGAGCTTTTCTCATCACTTTTCGTCCGTTGTCCGTCCGCAATTCACATTTTAATCTTCTCCTCTGAAACCACTGGGCCAATTTGGACCAAACTTTGGTGGGATGGTCCTTGGATGGTCGCCTTTCAGAATTGTATCCGGGGTCGTGATCGACCATCCAATATGGCTGTCGTTACTAAAAATAGAAAAAAAGGGGGGTGGTTTCTTAAAAAATCTTCTCCTCCAAAACTGCTGAGGGAATTCAGGAATTTTCCCGAAGTTGGAATTATTTTTTTTAATCTATATGTTGCAAATTATAAACAATGTTCACACGATTTCAAAAATATATGGTTGCTAGGTAAAATTTCCAAAAATTTAAGTCTTGGAGTAATTTCAGGAAATTTACCAAAGTCGGAATTACATTTTTTTGAAATCTTTATGTTCCAAATTATAAAGACTGTTCACATGATTCCCAAAATATATGGTTGCTAAGTAAAATTCCAAAATATATCAGTCTTGGAGTAATTTCAGGAAATTTACCAAAGTTGGAATCGTAGTTATGCACTCAAAATGTTCTGAATGATTGCTCATTGTCAACTAATCAAAAAAGTATATGATTTCTGACCAAAATTTCAAAAAGTACTGGTCTTTGACACTTTCAGGAAATTTACCAAAATTGGAACCGCAGCTTAATTTTGACAGCATCTTTTGAATCTATAGATTAAATTCACATATTTTTAAATAAAATCTAAATAATTTAATCAATTTTTAAACAAAAAGCATAAAACACCATTTATAAAACAAAAAACTCACTTCACCTTTTTGGGCCTCTTGTTTACATTCTGAAATATTTCCAACTTCCGAAACTTCATGCACATCTACAAGCTATATGCAACCATTCTGTTATAAAATTAAACGCTTAACCCTAAACATGAACGAGGAGAAGCGATGACGAGATTCATGGACGGACAGACGGACGGACGGACAGAACCAAAACAATATCTCCGCACTTTCTCTAGAAAGTGCGGGGATAATCAGGGCAATAAGAATTTTAAATTTTAATTAAGAGATTTTTGAATTAAAATCAGAGATTTCTTCTAAACTATTTGTTATATATTCTACATTGGAGTAATGGTTCTTAGGCTAGTGTTTCTTAAATTTGACTTTTATTAGTAAAAAAATTTCTATATTTATTTTTCATTTACTTTTATGTAAATACAGCTTTAAATCTTAAAAAGTGTAGTTTTCCTAAATTGTTAAGGTGTCTTTTTGGATTTTATGTTTTTCCTGTAGTTGTAGATGTATAACATTACGTTCACATTGACATCAAAGTTACAAACATTGTTTTCATAATATTTGCCTAGCCAGGGGCAAGAAATGCAGCATCAACAACTTTAGCTGTAAACTGAAACAATACCAGCAATATCCGTATTGTCGGTAGAAAGTTGTATAAATATGTGCGGCCTATGCAATGTTTCATAATTGTAGAAAATGATGTCGATATGCATATTGGGGTATTGATTTATACTCCACTTTGCAAATTGTTTATTTCATTTTAGAACTGCATTTATAAAACTTTTTTCTAACAGACAATTAATCCACTGAATTTTTTTGACTGGTCTGAGTAAAATGTCTTTTGGATCAGTACTAAAATGCTTTCAATTTAACGATAATGGTATGTTAGAGTTAACTGTAGCTCATTTTAAAGATTACAAGTTCATGAATAAATCATTCAAGTAATATCCAACTCCTATTTGAATTAAAACCATTTATAAGAAAAATTTACAATTGAAGTAGAATATTGTTTTGTGGTATGAAAGCAAGCACACAATAAAGATTTTTGGAAAATTCCCAGTTTGAACCTGAGATACCTTTTTAGAATTGTATGCTGCATCTGCCAACTGAAGGGTGCTTTCGGTGAATTGCTTGTGCTATATTGATGTAACTCTTGCTTTGTAATTTTAGTAATTTGCATATGGTTCTCATGGAGCTTTAATTTTTTATAGCAAAGGATGAATGTTAACATCAAAGTGTTAACTGGCGAAGATGATAACGGGGTAAAAATGTTTTGCACAGTTATAGTTAAAGAAGTGAAAAGCATAAAAACCTTATACTGCCCCATATCAAAGAGGAATTCATTCAGCAAAGGAAAATATTACATGGTGACAAATGTGTCAGTAGGGGCTGCTGTAAATGCCAGGGAATCGTCAAAGGTATGAGATAAATGTAGTTTGTATAGGTTAAAGGATGGAGATAAATGTTTAGAATCGTCAATATTCATATATTTAGTATATGCAAACTTCATTATAGAATTACTTGGTAAATACTATGTTTCATGCTAAAAATGTGCTTTGTCACTGTTGTTGATATTGCTTGAAACTTTTAAAAAGTGCATTTAATATTTAATTAGATATTATGGTGAGTTAAATAGATTATTAACAAGGTTTTAATAAGATTTTAATTATAATATAAGTGTGTAGTTATAATTTAACTAACATGTCGATGCCATATACATGAAAATACAAAGTTTTTCATACGTATTTAAAGAAGGTAACAAAATCACGTTTTGTATGTCTTGATCAATGATAAGACAGTATTTGAATGAAGTGCAAACATATTGTAATTATAGGTGTTTAATTCAAATTGATTCGTTTTCTTAGTTAAATCTGTGGGGTGGTTTATTGAATTAAACTTTCTTGGATTGGTGAACACAAATGAATTAAACAAAAGAAAAGGTTTTAAGCATGAACTGAACCCAAAATTATTTATCTTGTATAAGAAAGGAAATTTTGTGAAAATGTTTGTAAAAAAATGTAATTTTGCCATTACTTGCTGTTTAATTGTTCTCTCAGTGTCAATTTTTTCACCTTTAATAAATTTTTGATACACCTCTCTTTAGTGGGGATGTATTATGGTATACTGTTATCAGATGTTGTTAATACTTAGTTTAAAAACTTTGTATAAACACTATATTTTTTTCAAATTTTTCATGAATAGTTTATGTGGTGGAAAATTGCTCTTATTAATCTTTTTTTCAATTTTATTGTTTGGTTTTTAATGTAGGAATAAAATAGTTTTAATGTTTGAGAAAGTTGAATTCAGTATTTGGCTTGAAGTTTAAGTAGAGTCTTTATTACTATGAACATCATCTAGGTCCATTGCAAGGGGAGATAACTCGGTTGAATTTCAGGGGAGCAGACATAACCTTTAGTGAGCTACATTATTTTTACTTTAATTTTAATTTGATAGATTTTTGCTGCTAAAGCCTTTATTATCGTTGAGTTAATCGAGGAAGAAGCAAGATTTATGTGTCCTACCATTGTTAGTGTAGAAGAAGCCCTGCACTCGCCCGTAAAGAAAAGAATATCTATTAGTGGAAAACTTGTATCTGTAAGTATTGCATATTATATAGTGCTGTGCTTTTTTTGAAACTGTGTGATGTTCGAAATAGGTTTAAAGTTAGCATTTCATAGGTGCATACCTGTAACTAACGCCATTGGTAAACTTTTCAATAAAGTTTTAGATACCCGTTTAGACAAATTCTTGTAAAATATAAATCGGGTTCACTAAAAAGGCCAGAACCTCAGATCACTTGTTTATTTTAAAGACTATTATAGATAAATATTGCAAAACAAAGGATGGAAGGGTGTTTGCCTGCTTTGTTGACTTTCAAAAAGCATTCGACACAGTAATCCATACTGGTATTAAAATGAAACTTCTTAAGTCGGGTGTTGGTTCAAAGTTTTACAATGTATTTAAACATATGTATGCCAACAGCATCTTGTGTGCGTTTTGAAAATCAGATGACTAGCACATTTCCAGTGAAGTTAGGTGTGAAACAAGGGGATAATTTGAGTCCTAATATGTTTAAAATTTTTGTTAATGATTTACCGGAGTATTTGTTTCATAGGTGCAACTGTTGTGTCCCTAAGTTACTGGGATGTATATAAAGATTGTCTTAATAGAGAGTATTATTGTCTTTCAGTGAATGATTTAATGTGATTGAACACCAACTTATGAATGAATTTTCCTAACTGATAGAGGAACTGGTATTTAATTTGTAGGAGTTTTCATAACAGTAGTACTGAGGAGTTTTCTGTAATACTGACAAAATTTTATTTTATTAGATTCCTCTCAGCGAGAGCTTTTAGTAGTATGCCAACAGATTTTTTGTATCTCTGACTGTTTTTGAGATAAAAGGGACCCGACGGGACCAAATGGCCATTTTGAGGGACTCATAAAATTTTCATTTTTCACGTAATTTTGACGGGATTTTTTCATTGGATTCCTCCCAATGAGAGCTTTAAAAAACTGCCCTCAGCAAATTTTTTCTATGTCTTACTGTTTTCGAGATGGAAGGGGCCAAAACGCTATTTTGAGGGACTCGTACATTTTTAATTTTTCATCGAATTTTGATGGGATTTTTTTTTCATTGGATTCTTCTCCATTAGAGCTTTAACAATGCCTTTTGATTTTTTTCTATCTCTTTCTGTTTTAGAGAAAAATAGAGCTAAAGGGCCTGAAAATAATGGATTTTGAGGACATGTAAAAATCTCATCTTTGAGATTTTTGTTTTGTGGGATTCTTCTCAATTACTGTGTCAAACAAATTATTGTGTCCAACACTTATAGTGATAAACACATTATTGTGTCAAACATAACATTATTGTGTCAAGTAAGTGGAAGTACTATGTTTATCTTGATTGTTCTGTTGTCGACATGCTGCGGGGTCGGCCGCACCACGTATTTTAGAAAAATTATAAGTTATTGATTGCTGCTTAACGCCACGTCGGCAAGATCTCAGCCATATCATGGCGGGAACATAACATTATTTGATAATAAAATACACGGTTAAGACTAACATAATATAAAACAAATTATCGGATATTTACCTATAAAACAAAGTTTTAAGAATA